>JAZBRI010000025.1:0-180502 GCA_036874045.1 Cymodocea nodosa
ATAAGAGATATAATTACAATAACTCTTTCTGTAAACAAGAATAATAATTGAAGACATTTACAGAAAAATGTATTGTTCAATCAAATCAGACAAGTAATACAAACATTACATTTTGTATTTAGAAACAAACAAAAACAGTTATCGACCCCTCCTAAATATATCACTTATAGCATTACATATTTTATCTCCTAGATGCCTAATATCATTTCTAATGTCGTTAAGCACTACATCTAAGTCAACAGCTAGCTGGGTTTACTGTTCTGCTTGAATTGAATAACTTTGTTGTTGTTGTTGTTGTTGTTGTATATGGTCTGTATCAGGTTATTGTTGTTGTTGTCGTGGAGGTTTATGCATGGCCTAGAATTTTTGCAAATCTTTGACACTAAATGCTCTCATGCCTTTAGTTTCAAAGGGCCAGTCAGATAAAGTCAATTGGTCTGCAAGGATTCTACATACAGCATCACCATAAAATAACTTTGAACTCATATGCTGTAGTTGAGACATAAAAACATCAAACCAATTTATTTGAATTCTATTCAGCAGGCCATAAGTTGCATATAAACAGCTTCTACTGACTTCCAAATTGTGTCCAACTCTCTGAAATAAATTTGCATGCAATATATTTGCAATAAACCTTGCCTCTACATTCAGATTTTCCATTAATCTCATTTTAGAATATACATCTGGAATTTTTGATAAAGACTGAATGTTCCATTCCAATTGTCTTATTATGTCAAATATGTTGGTAACAACAACACCTTCATTCTTTAATCCTAAAACTTCAAAAATTAACTCAAGAGACAATAAAAACTCCTGTTCATTTATTTGAGTTTTCAGAAAATTTCCATTCTTGTTTAGATTGCTATAAAAAGCTGCAATAAGCTTTGTGTATTGCTTCCATTTCGTTCCTACTGGCAAGAATTTAATGAGGCCTTGAAACTCAAATAGATCTCTTATTTCCATCAAATTTCTAAATTTTATTGGACGAGCATGCAGAATCTGACATGTAATCAGATTATTGTATTTCTGCAATGCTTCTTCAGATCTAAAATGAATTACATTACCTTGAATTTTTAATATTGTACACAAAGAAGGTGATACCTGAAGCCGTGATTCAGAGTTTAATTCATCTTCAGGAACCTCTTCTTCAAAATGAATGTCATGTTGTTCCTCTTCCAAAATATTATCTTGAAGCTGCTCAGGTAAGCTTGATTCTTCAGCTTCAACAGTGTTAGGAACATTGTCAATATGCTCAACATCCATCTGTTCAATCTCTATAGAATGTTCAGAGTACAATTTTTCCACAAATTCTACAACCGGTGTATCTGTCTGTAATTGTTCATTTTGTTCAACAGATAATTCCATTGATTCATGTTGTGAATTCTCAAACTCTGCTTCTATAGATTCCATAGAAGGCTGGTTAACTTTTAGCTCTTCTAGAGTCTTAACAATTTCAATATCTGCTACTCCAGACAATTCAGCCTTTGAACTAGTTACTGCCTCAACATTGTCAATTATATCTGCAATAACTTGTTTAATGTTAGGTGCCTGATGCTCTGATTTGTCAATTTCTACATCAATAGGACTTGTACTAATAGAAAAACTTGAGCTCATATTTGACTTGGATTTCTTCTCAAGCTTTCTAGCAAGGGAAAATAAAGTCTCATTATCTTCATTAGTTTCAATGTGTTCAGAACTGATGAGTTTATCAAATGCACAATAAGGTACAATGTCTAGACATACATTGTCCTTTGGAAATAAATTTTCATCTGATTTTCCTTTTTCAATAGACTTTGTTTCCTTAGACATAATTTTTCTGACTTTCCTTCTTCTATAACATTTTTGTTTCTCCTTTTCAAGTATTGCTGTTTTCTTTTTAAATTGCTCCATAAAAGTTTTCTGCTTTAATTCTTCTAAGGCACTTTCTATTGCAACAGCCTTTCGAAGACTATCAACTTTTGTTTTGTCTACAACAATATCTGATTCTACTTGTTTTGAATATAAAGGAGTAGGGATAGCTGATTCATGCTCTTCCTCAAATGCATGTAGTCTTGTACCATTTATAGGAGTTTGAGGAGTTCTATTTGATGAACCTACACCTTTTTCCAAATATTTTGCATACTGTTCCAAAAATGCAATCTCAGCACATTTCATTCTGTATTCTCTATCACATTTACTTCGAATACCCATGTATGTAATACTTGCATCAGTATGTTGAAGTTCTTGTCTAACTTCATCTAATATATCCTGAGAAAAGAAGTAATCTCTATAAAGTTCTTCTAACCTTTTGTCCACTCGAAATATTTTCTTGAGCCAAGTACGTGGAACTTCATCATTCTCTATTTCTTTTCCTTTTGCATCTCTTCTGCTTTTGCCTTTTCCTCTGCCATGACCTTTGTAGAACTTGGAGACCATCGTCGCAGGTTGTAATAGCAACAAGCGGGAAAGATTTTCTTGACAAAGTTTACAAATAACCTAAGTCCCCGTGTAATAAGTGTTTAAATAGGGTTTTTAGGTGTATAACTCAACGTGAAGAGAAGTCAGGTTTAGAAATTAAATAAATATTGAATAAAGTTTATTCAATCAAGGTACCCGAAATATTCAAGTATAACTCGTTGAGTTAACCAACCTAACGAGTAAAACGCTGTCTAGAGGCAGTTTTACATGTTACCTTATCTAACATAACGTCTAGTTAGTACACTACAATTTTCGGATGCTTCCAACTGAACCGTTCCGAAAACAACACACATGTTAAACTTAACATTATCTTGAGAACATTGTAAACTATTTGAACATTTTGTCCTTTGTATCTAAAATAGTTTATTTGTCTTTTTAAATTATTTCATCAAGATTTTAAGAGGACATTAATTCAGATTAACTAAGATTTGTATTCTAAATTATATTAATCTATTTTCGACATTGTTAATCCTCCCCCTACAAATATACTTCAAATATATTCAATCAAAATACAAAATATACTTGTAGTGACAATAGATGTTAAATATAACTATACTTTTACATTTTCTTTTCAAAGACTTCCGTTATCCTGACATCATCAAAAATGATTTTCAGAATCAATTCCTACTGTATATGAATCAAAACACAACTTTCAACTCACTTCGATTAATTCAAGGAGAATAAAAGAATGTATCTCAAATAAACGTTTTCAAAAGTACTAATGTTGATTCAATAAATCAGTAGTCATATTGGTATAAACTATATGCGATTCAAAGATATCTGTAATTAATGAAACAACTTTTTCTTTTCAAAACAGTAAATATTGATAATTTTCTTTAAAAGTTAGTTTGAAAAGCTTGAATCATACAAGAGCTTTCTAATGTACCCGTGTAATGAGCTTTCAATCAACAATCCTAGATCTGATCAAGGTCTTAGGTTGCCAGATTTAAAGAATCCTTTTTCAAGACAACAATCCTTACATACCTATCTGCTCAAGTACAAAAGACTCGTGATCAAATTGATCAATAAACTCTCAAAGATTTTTACTTTGTAAGCACTTTTCATTTTAAGCACAGTATATATGTATTCCATTAATACAGATGCAATAAAACACAAATCTCATACAATTTTTACTTCTATGATTGTATTGAGAATATGAATCAGTTTCAATAAACTTATACTTTTGATTAACAGTTTAAGATGAGATACATATAACTTATTCCACAAGTTTAATCAATTAAGTCAAATTTATGCATGATCATATGCATTTTCCTTGATTCAAAGAAAACATTTAATCAAAATTTCAGAATGTCAGAAGTATTTAATGTTTTTCATTTACATTTCCACTTAAAATCGTAAAAACCATTAAAATTGATAAACTACTTAAAATCAATAAGATACTACTATGATTTTACAATAAATACATAATATCTTAAGCAGCAGTTTAGATATTTATAATAAGTATATAATATCTATGAGGTGAACAACATCATCAATAATATTTATCTTTTTATGTGGAGTTTAAGCATTTTACACATCACATAGCCTACAAACACTTAAATTTAATCTAATGTTGCAGAATGTATTTTTGTTTAGAGGTTTTGTAAATATATCAGCTAATTGATTTTTACTAGACACAAATTCTAATTTAATTTTTCCTTTAATTACGTTATCTCTTAGAAAATGATGTCTAACCTCTATATACTTTGCTCTTGAATGTAATACAGGATTTTTGGAAAGATTTATTGTAGAACTATTGTCACAATAAATCTCAGTTGTATCATAAGATAATCCAAAATCTTCTAAAGTTTGCCTTATCCACAGAATCTAAGTGCAACATAGTGCAGCAACAATATATTCAGCTTCTGTAGTAGAATGTGCTACATAGTTTTGCCTTTTACTAAACCATGACACCAAATTATTTCCCAATTATTGACATGTGCCACTGGTACTCTATCATTATCAAATTCTGTGATCAATGCCATGCTCATTACAATAGTTATCCATTTGATCATTATCAAATTCAGTTCCATGATCACTCCTAAGTTTTTGAATAGAGACACTGCTCATTTTGAACAAAATTGCAAAACATTTTAAATTTTTCAAAAACTTCTGTCTTAGATGCTAGAAAATATACCCAAGTGTATCTAGAGAAGTCATCTACTAAAACAAATACATACCGTTTACCACCAAGACTCATGATTCTTGTTGGTCCAAATAGATCCATATGTATAAGTTCTAAGACTCTCTTGCTTGAAATATCAGTTTTGGATTTAAAAGAGTTTTTGTGAAGTTTACCTAACTCACATACATCACACATAAAGTTCTTTGAGTATTTAATCTTTGGTAAACCTCTCACTAAATGTTTTCTAGATAGTTTATGTAACAGTCTCATATTTATATGCCCAATCCTTCTATTCCATAGATATGCATCACTAGTTTCAACTAGCAAACATGAATTTAAATCAACTGCACCAGAAGGTAAAGATAAAATACATATAGAACCTTTTCTTTTAGCAATAAACTTAATTTCATCTGTATTTTTATCTATTATTTTGCATACATTATCTTCAAACACTACATAATATCCATTTTCAGTTAGTTTTATGACACTCAGCAAATTAAATCCTAGGTTTTCTACATATAGTACATTCGAAATAACATAAGAAGGAGTTATTTGAACATTGCCGATACCTATGATTTTATCTTTGCTTTTGTTTCCAAATGTTACACTTCCTTTCATGGTATTTGTAAAATTTTGTAATAGAATTTTTTGTTCGGTCATGTGACTTGACGCTCCACTGTCCAAGATCCATTTTGATGTTGTTTCCTCCTATAACACAAATTAAGAAAAAAATTTTCTTGGTACCTAATGTTGTTGAGGACCAAGTTCATTAAACGCATATTTCTTTTTTTTGTTTAAAAATAGTTTAACATTATCATTTATATTCTTATTAGTTATAAGTACTATTGATTTATCATTAGCTTCATACTCACATATAGCATTATTGCTTTTGCAATCATTCTTTTTGTTTTCAGATGTAGTATAATCAAGACCAAACAGATTTTTATCAGATGTTAAATTATTTTGGTCATGCTTATACATTTCAGTAAGTTCATACCAAGATTTTGTACTTGTATTAAAACTTTCCGTACATACAAAATCTTTTTCTGCACAAGAATTTTTTGTTTTATCACATGCAGAATGAGTAATTGGTCTAATACCAGTATATTGAATTACATGCTCAGGTTTTTGAATTTTTAGTTTACTACAATTGTCTGAAATTTTAGAAACATTAGAAACTGAATTTCTAGAATAAGAAACAAGATTTTTAGAAACATTTATAGTCATGTTAGAAGTACAATTTGACAAATCACATTGATTTATATTATTACTGCATGATTCATCCCTTTAAGTACCTACTTCTACATATTTATTACCTTGTTTCATAATAAAAGGAATTTTAGTCTTAGATTTACTTGAACTGCAACTAATAAATCCTTTATTGGCTTGAGATTCAGGATATTCAGGATAATCAAATCCTAAGCCAAATTTATAAGACACCGTAGGGGTACTAATTAGTTTGTCTAACTTAGTTTGACTTAAATTCCATTCCTCAAAGGTAGAATTTAAATCTTGCTCTCTCAGTTTTAATTTTTCTATCTCTAATTCAAGTTCATTTATATTGTTTCTCAACATTTCATTTTCAGATTCTATCTTTAATTTTTCAGCATTTATATTCTGTATTTGTTCATGCAAGATACATTCATTAAATCTAAATTTTTGCAAATCTCTAACATGATTTTCATTATCACATTTAAACTTTTCTAAAATAGTAGACAAGAAATAATTTTCTTCTTCTATAATGGATGAAGACTTTCTAATATTCTTATTTTCCAGTTTACATACTTTAAGTTTTTATAATAATGCATGATAAGCACATAATAATTCATCAAAGTTGAAATCTGAATGACTTTTAGGATCAGATATTACCTCAAACTCATCTGCCATGAAGCACACATGAGCAATGTCTAGCCATATAAAGATATACTTCTTGTCCTATTTCAAAGCTTTTAGGAATAATTTTTCTATCATGCCAAAATTTAATTTTTTCTTTTTCTCTTATAGTCTTCAAATAAGCTTCATTTCTAAATTCTTCTAATTCAATTAATTACATTTTCCTATTTTCAGCAGCTTGATTTAAATTAGTGTTCAGAGTTTTTAATGCCCAATAAGCTTTATGTTCTATTTCAGCAAGTAAATGACAACTTTTTCCATATACTAGCCTAAAAGGTGACATACCTAAGCTCGTTTTATAAGCAGTTCTATAAGCCCAAAGTACATCTATCAATCTATTAGCCCAATCTGTTCTAGTAGGATTTACTACATTTTCCAAGATTAATTTAATTTGTTTGTTTGCACTATCTACTTGTCTACTTGTTTGTGGATGATATGATGTTGCAATTTTGTGGTTTACTCCATATTTTTTCATTAAGGCTTCAAAACTTCTATTACAGAAATGAGTTCCTCTATCACTGATAATAGTTTTAGGTATTCCAAATCTGGCAAATATATTTGTTCTTATAAATTGTATTACCACTTTGTTATCATTAGTTTTTGTAGGAATAGCTTCTATCCATTTAGGTACATAATCCACCGCCAACAATATGTAATTAAATTGATTAGACATAGGAAATGGACCCATAAAATCTATTCCCCACACATCAAAGATTTCAACCTCAACAATAGGATTAAGAGGCATCATATTCCTCTTTGATATTCTTCCTATTTGTTGACATCTTAAACAACTTAAGCAATATTTATGAGCATCTTTAAATAGTGTTGGCCAATAAAACCCACATTGCAGAATTTTTGCAGCAGTTTTCCCTGAACCAAAATGCCCTCCACAAGCTTGGTCATGACAGAAAGACAATATGCTCGGATATTCAGTTTCTGGAACACACCTCTTTAAAACCAGATCAGGACATTTCTTAAATAAGTATGGGTCTTCCCAATAGTAATATTTTACTCTTGAGAAAAACAATTTCTTATCCTATCTATTCCAATCCTTAGGTGTTAAACCAGTAACTAAGTAATTAACTATGTCTGCATACCAAGGCATTGTGTTCATGGTCATTAATTGCTCATCAGGAAAATTATCCTTAATTTCACTATTTGATTTTTCTATTTGTAATCTTGAAAAATGATCTGCTACTACATTCTCACAACCTTTTTTATCTTTAATTTCTAGATCAAATTCTTGTAATAATAATATCCATCGGATCAATCTAGGTTTAGTTTCTTTTTTCTTTATTAGATGTTTTAGAGTTGAATGATCCGTGTATACTATTACTTTAGCTCCAATCAGATATGATCTAAACTTTTCTAAAGCAAACACAATAGCTAATAATTCTTTTTTAGTAGTTGTGTAATTAACTTGAGCATCATTTAAGGTTTTGCTTGCATAATGAATCACTCTAGGAGATTTTTCTCTCTTCTGTCCTAACACTGCTCCTACAACAAAATCAGAAGCATCGCACATTAATTCAAATGGATGGTTCCAATCAAGTGCTTGAATTATAGGAGTTGAAATTAAGCTAGTCTTAAGTCTAAAAAATGCTTCCTTGCAATTTTTATCAAAGTTAAATGGAACATCTTTTAATAGATTAGTTAAAGGTCTAGCTATCTTGCTAAAGTCTTTAATAAATGTTCTATAAAAACCAACATGTCCTAGAAATGATCTAATATCTTTTACTGATTTAGATTCTGGTAGATTAGATATTACTTCTATTTTAGCTTTATCTACTTCCAACCCTTTTTTAGAAACAACATGCCCTAAGACTATTCCTTGATTAACCATGAAGTGACATTTTTCCCAATTTAAAACTAGATTTTTTTCCACACAGCGTTTTAATATTTGGTCTAAATTGCTTAAACACACTTCATATGAGTTGCCATATACAATAAAATCATCCATAAATATTTCTAAAAAATCTTCAGTCATTCTAGTAAATATGCCCTACACACACCTTTGAAAGGTAGCTAGCGCATTGCATAATCCGAATGGTATTCTCTTAAAAGCATAAGTTCCATTAGGACAAGTGAAAGTTGTTTTCTCTTGATCCTCTAATACTACTGGAATTTGATTATACCCTCAATACCCATTTAGGAAACAAAAATATTCTTGCCCTGCTAATCTTTCCAACATTTGATCTATAAAAGGTAAGGGAAAATGATCTTTCCTTGTCACAACATTCAGCTTCCTATAGTCTATACATACTCTCTAGCCTGATTGAATTCTAGTAGGTATCAAGTCTTAACTTTCATTCCTAATAACCGTTAATCCTGATTTCTTGGGAACTACATGGATTAGACTAACCCACGAGCTATCAGAAATCGGATAAATTATATCATTATCTAACCATTTAACTATTTCCTTCCTAACTACTTCATTAAGGTTTGGATTTAATCTCCTCTCAGGAATTCTAACAGGTTTAGCATTCTCTTCTAAATATATGTGGTGATAGCATAAAGTTGAACTTAACCCTTTTATATCAGTCATAGTCCATCCTATTACTTCTTTATAACTTTTTACTACATCTTTTAATTTAGCTATTTGATCTTCTTTTAAATCTGAAGCAATAATGATTGGACAGGTTCGTTTATCTTCCAGAAATATATAGGTTAATTCAGGAGGTAAATGTTTTAATTCTAAATGTTGCCCATCAGAAGCTAGAGCTCCTAACTGAACATCATCATTTTTTAAATTAATTTCTTCCCAATCTCCTTCTATATTTATGCTTTCACTTTCTTTTAAAATTTCAGAATTGATTTGCCTTTTTAATTCTTCTTGAATCACATCATCTAACATATCTCCTTCATCCTCTAAAAAGTCTATGGTATGTAAGGACATTTCTAACTCCTCAAACCTTTCTCGTTTGAAAATATTTAATTGAGTATCTTCATTACCATATGCTAACTTCATTACTCTAGTTTTACAATTGATAATAGCCCCTGATGTTGCTAAAAATGGCCTTCCCAAAATTAAAGATGTATCACTATTTTTATGCTTAATTTGTTGGGAATCCAAAATTACAATATCAATAGGATATATAAAATTTTTGATTTTAATTAAGACATCCTCTATTTTTCCTCTAGGGTATCTTATACTTCTATCAGCTAATTGAATAACCGTACTAGTAGGAGTTAAGCCTTCTAATCCTAAGGATGCAAATATATCACTTGGCATAACATTTATACCTACACCTAAGTCTATTAATGTTCTTTCTAGAATGGTATTTCCTATGGTGCATGATATAACAAGGATTCCAGGATCAGATAACTTTTTAGGAATTTGTGGCAGAAATAGAGAACTACTTTGCTCAGCTAAAAAGATCTTTCTAAGAATTTTCCGCTCTCTTTTCTTAGTACACCAATCCTTTAGAAATTTAGCACAAAGTGGCATTTTCTGTAATAGATCTAACAAAGGAATGTTAACTTGTACCTTTTCAAAAATTTCTCTTATTTTTTCTTATTTTTCAAGTATTGTTTGTTGTAATCTTTCTAGATAGGGTGCTAAAGATTTTGATTTCAAAGACTCTTTTTCTTTCAGTTGATTTGTTTGATCATTTTTAGCTTCATTCGTAGATTCAGATTGTTCTTCAGTGATTTCTAGATTTTCAACTATTACATTTTCATTATCATTTTGATTTTTACTCTTATCCACCTTCATATCATTTTCATTTTTAGTTCTTGGTGGTATATCAGTTCCATATCTTAATGTTACACATACATCTTCCAGATTTTCGTTACTTTCATGTTGTTTTTGTATATCATTTTGTGATTATGATCTTCAATTATTTTTAGTTTTAAAGTGTATTCTTTAAATTCTCTTGCATTGGTATTTTCTGTTTGTTGTATATTTTGCAAATTATGCAGGTTTATAACATTATAATTTTCATTGTCCTATTGCATAACTTGTATTTTCATTGCATTTTCGTCTAATGCTTTTAATTTTGTTTCCAGATCATCTAATTTCATTGCATTCACTTGTTGAATAATTTTCTTTATGGTTTTTTCAGTTTCATAAATTATATCATTTTTAGGTTCTGAATATGCTTCCTTATAGTTTAATTGGTTGACTTCTTGTTGTTGACACATAAAGTATTCCAGTTTGTCCAGATTTTGCTCTATACTATGCTCTAGTCTGTCATAGCTATCCCAAACTTCAGTGTCTCTCATCATATTACACATTCTATACTGACCATCAGTTGGGTAAACTATAGGATTCTCGTACTCGGCTCTATTATATTGAGGATAATTCATTTGTTGTTCATTGGATCTAACCATTTGTAAACGTCTCAATTTCAAACAGTCAGAAATGTCATGTCCTTCGGAATTGCAGAATTCACATATGCTAATTACAGGTTTCAGAAATCTTTGAGCATAAGCATATGTCATATTCTCAATTACAGAAGAAAACACACAACTCTGGCTATTAAAATGAAACAGCTCTAACAGTTGCTTAAATTAATTCAATTCAATTCAATTCAAGTCCCCAGCAACAGCGCCATAAAACTTGTTTGCGTTTTCCCAACACTACACTAGAAAAACTTGGATTTGTTACTTCTATTTTTACTTAGTTAATTTATCTTTATGCCTATTCTCTCTTTTAGAAGTAAACAAACAACCTTTAATACAATTCAAATATTAATTCTAATTTGTACTTTAACTGCAAGTGCACAGTGTCTATTGTATCAGTGTACAAGTACAAGTCGATCCCACAAGGAATTGCTGAAGAACTTGAGAACTGTTCGTTTGTTAACAATCAAATTTATAGTTAACTCAACGGACTAAGTTCGTTGAGTTATGGCTAATTCAACGGACTAACCTCGTGGACTTAAGTTAACTCCACGAGCTTGACTTTTCTTTTTTAATACTGCTATTTACAGAGGAATTCGGCCAACCATTAGGCGATTCCACAGATTGTAAATAACATCAATTAAGCTCTTTAATGTTAGTTAACATTGGATTTATCATTAAGCAATACTAACATTCAGATAATTCAAATAGTAACCATTAAAATCTTTAAGTCTTTTGAACGAACCAATTTAAGTAAACTATAAAACTAAAATAAACATAAAACAATCACAACATTGACAAAGATAACATAAATCACGATATAACACAAACAATACAACACTCAATTACAACGTACAAACATAGATAAATTGTTTTTGGTATTTTTGATTTAATATGAACATGGAAATGGGTGACAAGTGAAATGTAAAGTAATCTCACTTGAGAGTAAATACTTCCGACACTAATTGCAACGTGATTACACCACTGAAAATTAAACCATTTACAATCCTGTCTCCTCTCCCTATAGAATCGTGAGTCTAGAATTGCAAGATGATCTCCTCTTCAGCATATAGGCATCAACCTGAAGCCAAGGCTAAAAGCTTTACGATCTCCTGAAATATGAGTCGGCGCTTGGTGAAAATGGCTTCCCTTCCCACAACGCGATCACTCCTCACAATGGTTATCAGGCACCGTGTTTGGCTCGGAATCGACTCGACATCAGGCAAGTATCCTCACAGATCTTCGATGGTTGGTGATTATGGTGGTGATGATGATGGTTGGTGTGGTACCTCAGAGAATTGCGACGCTTATCCTCCTCTGCACACACTGTCCATCCATCGATCACACACCTTCTTCTTTTTTTCTTCTTTTCTTTTATATTTCTTTAGTAGTAACTGCTTCTGCTTGAATGGTCGGTTGGATTTTCTTCATTCATATCAACGGCGATGATTTCTTTCCCTACGCGATATGTGCAAACATGGTTTTTCTCTTCCAACTGTCTGTTCCTGCAACCGCTACAGTGGCATATTAGAAAATATATAGTCCATGGAGTTACAGATAACTCAACGGTCTTTCTTCGTTGATTTAACTATAAAACACATGCATAAATTTAAATATCCAATGCTTAGGTGCATTTCGTATACTTATAAACTTAACTATCCGATGCTCAGATGCATTTCGGATAGTTATAAACTTAACTATCCGATGCTTAGATGCATTTCGGATAGTTACAAATAACTCACCGATATATAACTTAAGTAAATCTACCAGATTTCAACACGTGTCAACAGCAGTTTAATCATAAAATAACATTTCGGAGAGTTATAGGTCTAACTATCCGATGCTCAGATGCATTTCAGATAGTTACAGCTAACTCACCGAAAATCCACTTAAGTCAATTTCCCAGAACATGACACGTGTTCTTAGCTATTTTATAAATAAAAAGAGATTTCAGAGAGTTACAGGGATAACTATCTGATGCCCAGCTGCAATTTCGGATAGTTATAGATAACTCACCGAAAGTTCACTTAAGTCATTCATTATGGTTTCGACACGTGTACTTCAGGAAATAATAAAATATTCTCTCAAAACATAACTGTTCGGCAATTTAAACATAACTATCCGATACATATTCGGTCTGTTAAACATAATTGTCCGAATTTGTTTGGTATGTTAAACATAACTGTCTGAAATATCAGAAAATTCAGATACTTAAGAATTCCACAGCATGCAACTTACCAACAGTTCATTAATGTGCTAAATTAACATTAATTCCCCCAAATTAAGCAGATTCTTCAATTAAAGCATATAATAGTGCAATTATAACATAATGGCTTAATTCTTATATTATAAGCTAAATATTATGCAATTAACCATCATTTAACCGTTAATAATATGCACTTTTTCATTCTAAACTAGAGACTAATTCCCAAACATCATTTCTGATGAATTGATTTAGTTCTTCTTGCATTGCCACTATCCAATTTTCATCAGATAATGCTTCTTCTATATTTTTTGGTTCTACCATAGAAATATACATACACATACTATTTAAATTTACTAAAGCTCTAGTTTTAGCTGCCTCATTAATATTACCAATAACTTAAGTGATGAGATGTGATGAAGAATAACACCAATTTCTTTGATTTTCCTCAATATTCTCATCAACATCTAAAGGTACATCACTTTCATCATTAGTTTGATCATTTAAGTTCATATTTTTGATTTTCTCTAATAAATCTCCAATCTCTCTATTGATCTCTAATTCTTTTGGGAAATTGATCATATCATCATTATCAGCTTTAGATTGAGATTCTCTAAAAGAATTTTCATTGAAGTTTACATGGAGGGTTTCTTCAATAGTTCTAGAAGTCTTGTTATATACTCTATAGACTTTACTTCTAGTAGAGCAACCTACAAAAATTCCTTTATCCGCTTTGGCTTGAAATTTATCCATTTTATCCTTAGTATTAAGAATAAAACACTTGCAGCCAAATAGTTTCATATAGGACATTTTTGGAACCCTATCAAACATAATTTCAAACGAAGTTTTATTAACAAGAGGTCTTAAGTGACTTTTGTTAATAATATGACAAGTTGTATTTATTGCTTTAGCCCAAAGATTTTGAGGTAAATTATGTTCATTTAACATAGTTCTAGCCATTTCCTAAAGTGATGTATTCTTTCTCTCAACAACACCATTTTGAGACGGTGCTATTGGAAAAGAAAATATGTGATCAATGCCATTATCTATACAGTAATTATCTATTTGATCATTATCAAATTCAGTACCATGATCACTCCTAAGTTTTTGAACAAAGACACTTTGTTCATTTTGAACAAGATTGCAAAACATTTTAAACTTTTCAAAAACTTCTATCTTAGATGTTAGAAAGTATACTCAAGTGTATCTAAAGAAGTCATCTACTAAAACAAATACATACCGTTTACCACCAAGACTCATGATTCTTGTTGGTCTAAATAGATTCATAGGTATAAGTTCTAAGACTCTCTTGCTTGATATATCAGTTTTGGATTTAAAAGAGTTTTTATGAAGTTTACCTAACTTACATACATCACACATAAAATCCTTTGAGTATTTAATCTTAGGTAAACCTCTTACTAAATTTTTCTAGATAGTTTATGTAACAGTTTCATATTTATATGTCTGATCCTTCTATGCCACAGATATTCATCACTAGTTTCAACTAGCAAATATGAATTTAAATCAACTACACCAGAAGGTAAAGATAAAATACATACAGAACATTTTCTTTTGGCAATAAACTTAAGTTCATCTGTATTTTTATCAATAATTTTGTATACATCATCTTCAAATAATACATAATATCCATTATCAGTTAGTTTTATAACACTCAGCAAATTAAATCCTAGGTTTTTCGACATATAGTACATTCAAAATAACACAAGTAGGAGTTATTTGAACATTGCCCATACCTATGATTTTATCCTTGCTTTTGTTTCCAAATGTAACATTTCCTTTCTTAGTATTTGTAAAATTTTTCAGTAGACTCTTCTGTCTGGTCATGTGACTTGATGCTCCACTATCCAAGATCCATTTTGATGTTGTTTCCTCTTGCAAAACAAATTAAGAAGAACTTTTCCTTAGTACCTAATGTTGTTGAGGACCAAGTTCATTAAACGCATATTTCTTTTTTTTGTTTATAAATAGTTTTACATTATCATTTACATTCTTATTAGTTGTAAGTACTAATGATTTATCATTAGCATCATACTTACTTATAGCATTATTACTCTTATAATCATTCTTTTTATTTTTAGATGTAGTATAACCAAGACCAAATCGATTTTTATGAGATGTTAATTTATTTTGGTCATACTCATACATTTTAGTAAGTTCATACCAAGATTTTGTACTTATATTTGAATTTTCAGTACTTACAAAATCTTTTTCTGCATAAGAATTTTCAAATAAAGAACATATAGAATGAGTAATTGGTCTAACACTAAAGTTTTGAATTTCATGCTCAGGTTTCAGAAATTTCAGTTTACTATGATTGTTTGACACTTTTAAAACATTAGTGACTGAATTTCCAGAACAAGAAATAAGATTTTATGAAACATTGATAGTCATGTTAGAAGTACATTTAAATAAATCACATTGGTTTATATTATTACTACTTGATTCATCCCTTGAAGTACCTACTTCTACATATTTATTACCTTGTTTCATGATAAAATGAATTTTAGTCTTAGATTTACTTGAACTACAATTAATAAATCCTTTATTGGCTTGAGATTTAGGATATTTAGGATAATCAAATCTTAAGCCATATTTATATGACATCGTAGGGGTACTAGTTAGTTTGTCTAACTTAGTTTTACTTAAATTCCATTTCTCAATGGTGGAATTTAAATCTAGCTCTCTCATTTTTAATCTATTAGTCTCTAACTCAAGATCATTTATATTCTTTCTCAGCATTTCATTTTCAGATTCTATCTTTAATTTTTCAGCATTTGTATTCTGTATTTGTTCATGCAAGACACATTCATTAAATCTAAATTTATGCAAATCTCTAGCATGATTTTCATTATCACATTTAAACTTTTCTAAAGTAGTAGATAGGAAACAATTATCTTCTTCCAAAATGGACAAAGAGTTTCTAATATTCTTATTTTCCAATTTACAAACTTTAAGTTTATGTAATAATGCATGATAAGCACATAATAATTCATCAAAGTTAAAATCTGAATGACTTTCAAGATCAGATATTACCTTAGACTCATCTGCCATGAAGCACACATGAGCAATGTCTTCTAATTCTTGTTCTTCTCCTGAATGTAAAGATTTTGATGTTAATTCCTTAGATTCAGACTCTTCTAACGTGTCATCCCAAGTGACCTTCAAAGCCTTTTTCTTGTAAAATTTTTTCTGAGTCATCTTGTTCTGATTTGTCCTACTATGCTTTCAATTTTTCTTTATAGGGCAGTCTAGAGAAAGATGTCCAAGTTTCTTGCAGTTGTAACATACATACTTTCTAGATGAAGAATTCTTGTCATTCAGTGATTTTGACGTTGTGGGTTTATCATTTTTGTTCCTTTGGTGTTTCCTAGCTTTCCATGCTTTCTTGAATTTTCTAGTCAGCAAAATCAAATCCTCGTTAGAATCATTAGATATTTCAGAATCTGAATTAATTTCAAAGACTATTTCTTTCTTCATTTTAATTTGTTGTGACTTAGTGAATCATTTAATTGAACTTCATGTAGGATCATATGGCTACACAAGAGGGGGGTGAATTGTATTTTTCAACTTTTTTCGATTATAATTGAAACTTCAAAACTCAAAAACAAGTCGATACACTATTTTCATAAAATCATTTTATTCAAGGTTTCAATTATAATATACAATTCATTTCTCCTCAGAAATTGTAGATGCAATTATATATCGATACCATGTTTCATCTATACAATTTCATAACTACAAACAAAGAAAACTAATGTGCGGAATTTAAAACATTTCTCCCTGTTTGTGATCTTTCTTCTTCTTCCTTTTTTTTTTTTTCTTCTTCAGTAATTCTTTAGTGACGAATATCTTGTCGTTCTCTACTTCATTGAATTTGCTTTCTGTTGATACTTCAGATCTTCAGTGACATAAATTTGACCTTTTTTGCTTCACTGAATTTTCTTCCATTTGAGAGCTTTTCCTTGAAGAGTGTTTTTGATTCCTGAAAAAATTTTTCATTTAGTGTGTAAGGATAGTTCATCAATGAGAATTCTATGCCTTTAAATTGTATCTTTATTTCATGTATATCCTCCACATTTAATCACTATTAGTTTTCCACTTCTTCATGTCTTTTCTTTTTCCTTCATCAAAATACACATGTTCTGACCTACGTTTACATTTCAAATTTTCTTTAATCATCAATCCTGGATCTCTGAAAAATTTCCTGCAAAATAAACTTTCTCATCCAAAAATTTTCATCAAGTGTAATAAGAAGTTGTTACTTTAATGTTAACTAAATGAGTAATATAAATAGATATTAACTTAACATTTCTAACTTAATGAGTTCCTCATGTTCCAATTCACGTGACAAGTACTATAGCTAACTCAACAAACAATGTTTGTGGTGTTACACTAACTCAACGAACCAGCTTCGTGGTATTATGATAACTCAACGAACCATCTCCGTTGTGTTACAGATAACTCAACGAATCAATAATAAACAAATGTTTTTATAATAAGAATTTTACTACGTGCAAAAATAATAACTTAAGTTTTATAACGATAACCTAATGCATTGCCTTAGTGTTCAATATAGCAACTCAACGCGTTTACTTATGTTAACTTAACGAGTTGAACATGTGCACCTCACGTGATACAATATAATATTCGTAACCTTTAATTTCACCACATATACAACACTAACTTAACGAGTTCGTCTCTTCTTTTACTCACTAACTTATCGAGTTCTCACGTGACCTATTTTAACCTTTAAGCCTCTAACTCAACGAGTTCTCACATGACCTCTATACAAATAACACTCTAACTTAACGAGTTGTTTAAACATGCACTGTTCATGATATAGAAGATATAACTTTAAAACATATCATGCTTTTCAATAAAAAAACACATTAACTTAACGTTTAGTTAAATGAGAAATTAATGCAACGAAACAACTAGTTATTTAATAGTATAATTTCAGATCCAATATAGACAAGTATTTATATCAATAAACATTTTCTATATTAATTGATGTTTTTAATTTCTTTTCACAAGCAATAGTAATTGAGCAAATATGATTACTTTCATTTAGCACACATCATCAAAACAAAATACTTAACACTTCATAAGCAGTTAAATTTTCTATAAGTTCATTTATAGTATAAACATTTAAATCTCGTGATTCCTCAATTGATGTCACTTTTTGAGACCGTTTAGAACTTAGGGATCTAAGAATTTTTCTCACCAAATCCTTCTGTTCAAAATTCTTTCCTAAGCATTTTAAAGAGTTTATGATATCAAGGAATCTAGAAAACATCTCAGAAATACTTTCATCTTCATGCATCTTAAAGAGTTCATACTTATGAATTAACATATTTATCTTAGTCTCTTTAACTTGAGAAGTACCTTCATGTAAAACTTCTAATGCATGCCACACCTCATAAGTTGATTTATATGCTGACACTTTACTGAACTGTTCATAACTCAATGCACAAAATAAAATATTTAAGCATTTAGCATTCAGAGTTTCATTTTCTTTTTTAGTAATTGTCCAAGTATTATAAGGGGTAGTTAACGGAGTATATGGTTTAGAAATCATGAACCACAACTTATGATCTATACTTTGAAAAAAAACTGTCATCCTATATTTCCAATATTCAAAATGTATACCATCAAATAAAGGAGGACGATTAAGATTTTGACCTTCATACAAAGAAAAATTACCAATTCTAGTAGCCATCTTACCGTAGATTTTTCAACCTATTTAATTTTAAATAGTTTAAAAACTTTAAAACAACTTGAGCCTTAAATCAAGAAACTTAAACGTATGCTTAGATATTAATTTCTATTTAAAAACAAGGAAGGCAGAATAAGCAATGATATTAAATAAGTTGGTATCGATTTTATATCGAAGATTATTAACAAAGCTCTAATACCACTTGTAGGATCGTATTGCTACACAAGAGGGGGGTGAATTGTGTTTTTCAACATTTTCGATTATAATTGAAACTTCAAAACACAAAAACAAGTCGAGACACTGTTTTCATAAAATCATTTTTATTCAAGGTTTCAATTACAATATACAATTCAATTCTCCTCAGAAATTGTAGATGCAATTATATATCGATACCATGTTTCATCTATACAATTTCATAACTACAAACAGAGAAAACTAATGTGCGGAATTTAAAACATTTCTCCCTGTTTGTGATCTTTCTTCTTCTTCTTCTTTTTCTTCTTCAGCAATTCTTCAGTGACGAATATCTTACTTTCTCTACTTCACTGAATTTGCTTTCTTCTGATACTTCAGATCTTTAGTGACATAAATCTTGCCTTTTTCTGCTTCACTGAATTTTCTTCCACCTAAGAGCTTTTCCCTAAAAGGTGTGTTTGATCCCTAAAAAGATTTTTCATTTAGTGTGCAAGGATAACTTGATCAACGAGAGTTCTACGCTTTTTATACTGTATCTTCATTTCATGCATATCCTTCTTGTTTAATCACTACCAGTCTTCCACTTTTTCACGTCTTCTCTTTTTCTTTCATCGAAATACACACATTCTGACCCACGTTTACATTTCAAATTTTCTTTAATCATCAATCTTGGATCTCTAAAAAATTTCCTACAAAATAAACTTTCTTGTCTAAAAATTTTTCATCAAGTATAATAAGAAGTCGTTGTGTTAATATTAACTAAACGAGTAAAACAAGTACATATATAACTTAACGTTTTTAACTTAACGAGTTCCTCATGTGACAACTCACGTGACAAGTACTATAGCTAACTCAATGAACTAAGTTTGTGGTGTTACGCTAACTCAATGAACCAACTTCGTGGTGTTACGATAACTCAACGAACAAATTCCGTTGTGTTATAGATAACTTAATGAACTAGTAATAAATAAATATTTTTATAATAAGAATTTTACCACATGCAAAAATAACAACTTAAGTTTTATAACGCTAACCTAACGCATTGCCTTAATGTTCAATATAGCAACTCAACACGTTTAGTTATGTTAACTTAATGTGTTAAACATGTGCACCTCACGTGATACAATATAACATTCGTAACCTTTAATTTCACCACGTGTACAACACTAACTTAACGAGTTCGTCTCTTCTTTTACTCACTAACTTAATGAGTTCTCACGTGACCTATTTTAACCTTTAAGCCTCCAACTTAACGAGTTCTCACGTGACCTTTATACAAATAACATTCTAACTTAACGAGTTATCTAAATGTGCACAGTTCATGATTCAGAAAATATAACTTTAAAACATATCATGCTTTTCAATAATAACACATGTTATTTTAACATTTAGTTAAATGAGAAATTAATGCAATGAAACGACTAGTTATTTAACTTCGTATAATTTCAGATCCAATACAGACAAGTATTTATATCAATAAACTTTTTCTGTATTAATTGATGTTTTTAATTTCTTTTCACAAGCAATAGTAATTGAGCAAATATGATTACTTTTATTCAGCACACATCATCAAAACAAAATACTCAACAAGATTTGTAGAATATCTTCTAAGTTACCACTTTAGTCAAACACTTATCTTTTAAGTCTTGTAGAGACCTCCAACATTTATTTGTAACTCTTCAAGTTTTTGCACCTGCAAAATACGTAATTGAAACAAGAAAACTTATCTATTCATTAGTCACTTTATAGAAATTCGAACAATTATCTTACTTTTCGATTTTCATTACTAAACGCACATGGAAAACATGTGGAAACTTAAAACATTAAAAACACACATATAGATAACTTAACTATACGAGTTTTTTTAACATAACTCTTCAACTAAATAAAAACTTTAACTATCTAAAATTTTAACTATTCGAAAACTTTAACAATCTGAAAATCTTAACTATCCGAAATTCAAATGAAACTTCTCGATAAGTTGTCAACATTTAATTACGTGATTATCATACTTAGAAAATATTATTTAGACTTATTTATAAACTTTAATAAAATATTCATCATCAAAACAAAATTCCTAACAACTTATATTCTAAATACAAAATGTAATATTTGTATTTATTGTTTAAATATTTGAACAATATATTTTCTGTAAATATATGTCAAGTTTTATCAAAGTTTACAAAGAAGTAAGTTATAAATACCTATCTCTCATTTTAATACTTTGTAATTATCTTTTTGATTAATGACAAAAGGAGAGAGGTAATAATGTGATTATATTTGTAATTATCTTTTTGATTAATGACAAGAAGAGAAAAGTAATAGTGTGATTATATAGTATAGATTAATGTTATCCCCGTAGGATGTTCCATTGTATCATTATCTCTCTCTCTTTTTAGACATTCCACTTAGATTTATTGATTGATTTGTCTATCAAAGAATGACGCTTCTTCCTTTAGCAAATTAAGAAATTAATGATCAGGTCTCAACGTAGTGCGTTAAGCAACATACATAGTAATGTGTTTAATTACTACTTTTATATATATGTTGCACCATAAAATTAAGGTTCCCAACCACAACTTATTTTCCACTATTTTAAAGTTAAATGCAAACTAATTTTCTCAAGCACGACTTTCTTCCATTGAATTCATCAACGAGAAGGTTGTGAATGATACATACATACATATATATATATATATCCCATCTTTCTCGAGAAGAGTATCAAGATTAATTCAATAGCATTTTCTATTATGAATATTATTTGTAAATCATTAATGTAATGTTATTTGTTGGGTGTATTGTTATTGCGAACTCATCTTAGACCTTATCATGTTGTGGGTTTATGTATATATGTAAGTCTTCTTCCAACTTGACGTCCCATAAGTACAGAATGGGAATTTTATAAGCAATTAAGATGTTGATGAAAGAAAAGGTAAAAAAATATGTAAAACAGGATGCGTTATTTACGTCATGGAATATTAATTTCATGTTTTCTTGCTCGATCGTGTGCAAACAAAAGTCAACCACAGTTTCCAAAAATAATTTTCAATACGATTTGAAGTATAAGAAGACTCTAGACTAGTTGTGCAGAACGGAAAGAAGGTCTTCGGTTCCCGTACGTTCGTGTAGAGCGACGAAGGCTGCGTTTAGTCGAGGAAATTTGTTAGATCCCCATGGTAATCAATGACTTCTATTCTTATTTGCCAAACGAAGGTGAAATATGGGGGGCATTTTTGCTTATATGATATATTATATTAAGCAAACACTTCCACGTACGACTCGTCAATTAAAAAGTCAATTCCTTGAAATATTGCGTGTTCTCGTTTCTTGTATATGATTCCAATGTTTAATACTTTACATGCAAATCTCCTAAATGTTTTCATAAAAAATGTGGCATTACGTAATCATATTTCAAAAGGTTTTCCATCAGAAAACAACACATGTATCGTAGAAATTCTGGGTTAATCAACGAAATTTCTTGTTTAACGAGATGTTTTGATTTCCTATATGTTTGATATGTAATTCACCATGATTTCATTGAACGAAGAAGAAAAATTCAAACCATAGAAGAGAAGGAGCCATGTCGACAACAAGTTTACGTTTCTTTGCGTATTGCTTAATTTAATTGCATGCATGTAATAATTAATATATATTCATTGCAAATAAGTAGTATGATACGAAAAGGTGTAAATAAAAAATAATAACATTGATTTAAGAAGAACGAAGGAAATAATTAATCGTTTTTGTTCACAATGGACCATAATCTTATCATATGATATGTATTACACAATTATATCGCATAAGCGGTACATTCCTATATTAAAAAATAACAAATCGCCTGTTCTTATTAATTTGAATGAAGTAAAATATTTCAAAAAAAAGCACAGCTTAAACATCATTTTCGATCATATTCGTTTTCAACAATAACGAGATGATTGATATTATACCTGATCTTCTACTTCATTACCAAGATAAACGTCCGTTCCTAACAACGAGATATTCCTTTTTTTTTTCTTTTTCCAAGAATTCAACCGAAGATCTACAAGGTAAGGTACATAATATTTTGCAGTGTATGATCGAAATATCTTTCAAATAAAAAGATGACAGAAAATTTGGATAAAAACAGAAACCTTAAGAAGTATCTGGGCCTCTTACGGTGCTGGTTTCGTGATCGGAATGAATCCATGAACCATCCAAGGCCCAGAAAGTCAGAAAGCGCAGCATCCAGAACCGAGAGTCCGGTACGATCGAGCAAGACGAGGACCATGGCCACGGGCGGCCATCTCCGTCTCTTCCGCACAAATTAAGTTCCGTCTATGCTATTCGTTAAAAGAAAAACAACACGTACGCCTCCATTCTATCTGCCTTAATTGGTTAATCCTTGAGGGTGATTACCACCTCCCCGCCGCCGTAAACGTTGGAAGTTGCCACCATTAATCTTCCACAACCACGTGCAGCTGATGATCTTCTTCCAAGCTACCTTGCATGATGCTTTGACTCCCATGGCTCGTTCTGCTTATATCACGCAGAAGAGTAGGCAACTTGAATGGCAAACGACGTGAAAGAATATGTTTTATTTCGGCGCCGCCGTTGGTGGACAACCACCCCGACACAGGGGCCTGGGGTTGGGAGAGATGATGGATGTACGTAGTGCAAGGCGGGACTACTTGATTACTTACTTATCGGCCAGCCGGTGTAATTATCTTAATCAAAAAAATAATATTTTTTCTTCTTAATGGTAACTTTCACGTTTCGAACCCCGTCACTATTGATTGATTGAGTTATTCCACAATATTTAACCGAAGAAGTTACAAGTCTGCAAGTGCCGGCACAAAATCGCAAGGCATTACGCTTGTCCAGTCACGTCGTCAATTCAGTGGCGAGGAAGACAAAGAATGCTGGAAAAGCACGATATATACATATCCTCCCTGAAAATTTTGGAAGTTCTACATTAATGAAGTCAGATGTCAACCATAGTTTTTTTGAATGGTTTCGTTTCGACCGTCTCTATTTCTTTGAAAAAATTTCTTTCGTTAACTAATTGTACTATTCACTTGCTAAAGGTCAACATTCGCCGATATCGGATAACGCAATTTTCATCACCAGAAATATAATGCTCGAATTTGAATACAAACAAAACACTACCATTATCGAAAAAAAAAACCATTGAGTTGCATCCTTTACAAGGTAACCTATCATCATGTTCTGCTATAAATACCAAGCCTAATGGCCGCTCGACTTAACTCATCACAACTCCAAACATCATCAACTGATCGGTTAATTGTTATCAATGGCAAGGACCAACCGCCACTACTTCTACGACCACCTCTTCTTCTACTCTCTCCTCCTCTTCTGCCTTCCATCCACAAAAGCCGACCACAACATTCTTTCTTTTGGGGCCAAGTCCGGTGGAAGGACCGACTCGGCGACGGCTTTCCTCCGGGCGTGGTCCGCTGCCTGTCGGTCCTCCGGGTCGGCGACCATCCACGTGCCCAAGGGGAAATTCTTGATCGGCCGTCATGTCTCGTTCCAAGGACCTTGCAAGAGCAGGAAGATCGTGTTCGAAATCCAAGGAACCTTGGTGGCTCCTTCCGGCTATGGCAAGCTCGGCAAAGAGTGGTTGATGTTCAATCACGTGGACGGAGTGACCATCAATGGAGGGACGCTAGACGGCCGAGGAGCCTCGCTTTGGTCTTGCAAAGCCTCCCACAAGAGCTGCCCCTCCGGTTCCTCGGTATGTGCACTTATATTTGAATCGATGGATTGCTAATCATATAAGCTGACGCATGGATATATATATGTGTGAGTGTGTGTGCAGTCGTTGGTGTTCAGTAACTCACGGAACATCATGATCAACGCTCTGACATCGACCAACAGCAAGCTCTATCACATCGTCATCCACGGATGCCGGAACGTGAAAGTGCAGGCAGTGAAGGTCACAGCCCCCGGGAGCAGCCCCAACACCGACGGAATCCACGTGCAAGGGTCATCGGACGTGACCATCACCGGCACGGGCATCAAGACGGGGGATGATTGCGTCTCCGTTGGTCCCGACACCACCAACCTCTGGATCGAGCGCGTCACCTGCGGCCCCGGCCACGGGATCAGGTATATACATATATACAGGCAAACATATATGTTCAACAAACAAATTAAACCACCAGTAGATAGTAAATGCGGTTGGTGTTCCCTTCTTTTGTAAAACCTAATCTATCAGAAAATAAAAAAAATGCCATCTATCAATGTCCTGACAGACATATAAATTTAAGATTGAACGTCCACTTGATGCAGCATAGGGAGCTTGGGGAAGAAGCCCAAGGAAGGAGGAGTGCGGAACGTGACGGTGAAGACCACCGTGTTCACCGGAACCCAGAACGGTTTAAGAATCAAGACATGGGCGAGACCGAGCAATGGGTTCGTCAGAGGCGTGCTGTTCGAGCGCGCTGTGATGAAGAACGTCCGCCACCCAATCATCATCAACCAGAACTACTGCCCGCACCACAGAGGCTGCCCTACCAAGGTAAAAGAACTCGAACGTATATATATATACCGACGTTTGATCACATCCATGTGTACCGGCCGGCTGGCCCTAACGATCGAGAATTTCCTTTTTCGTTTTTGGGTGGGGGGTTTCAGGAATCAGGAGTAAAGATCAGTGGCGTGACGTACGACGACATCCGCGGGACGTCGGCGACTCCCGTGGCGGTGGAATTCGACTGCAGCCCGAGCAACCCTTGCCGCGGCATCACACTCAAGAACATCAAGCTCACGTATGGCAGTGGCCGCGCCAAGTCTTCATGCAAGCATGCAGAAGGACGTAGCTCCGGCTTCGTTGTTCCACCAAGTTGCCTGTGAATTAATTTGTCACTAGCTAGCTAGCTAGCGACGTATATTATCATAAACGTATATATATATTCTTATTTTGGGGGATTGGGTGTACGTACGATTGGTATTTGGTCTAGGGATATATCATGATATCGATTATTAAGTAAGTAGATAATAATTCTTGTACCATTCAGCAGCAATGCTAAACGCAAGTGTACGTGTACTACTGTGCCACCGGACGTCCGTCCGTGTGTATATAGCAATGAAAAAATCGTTATTACTAGATGATTCATGACCGTGTGTATATATAGCAATAATACTTGGAGATACATATATCTGCTTTCTTTCAGTCAACAGATTTGTTTAAAATTATATTCTTGAAGTTCTTCTGGGTTACTAATTACTATGTTATACTCTCATTATTGGTCTTGTTATCATTGATAAGCTTAGATTCTTACTTATAGTATAAATTGATTGGACTCTAACATCTTTCACCATAATTCTAGGTAAGAACAAATTCCTGCTTTGATCTAATCAACCAAGACCATACCATACACATATACAAATAACGTACATTAATTTACTATTTTTTTTAGTTTGTCCATCATCAATACAAAAAACAAAAGCTAGATGATAGTTGGTGTGCAGATGATTGAAACAAATGTTCTCAACAATATTATAACCTAGTTATAACAAAATAATGTCCAAATGAAGGAAATGAACTGAATATAAGCATATCAGTTAATGTCTAATCCTAAAGAAGTCCTTCAAGTGTACATAGAGAACAAACCATTTAGGAAAACAGTCCTAATTAATCCTGAATCTTTCCACATCATATTCACAATACATTTCAGAGGATTCGATACAAAGACTGACTGACCTTTCGTCCAATGCATTTCAGATGAAGAAGGAATAAATTCTTGAAAATGAACATTTTGCAAGTAATATATATTATTACTAAAAGAAAATCTGTGTGCATGACAATTACATCAATAGAGTAAAGACATTTTGAGAAAACAAAGTTTAATCCTCTCTTAAATAGGGAATTTAAAAAGTGAACTCATCTTACAAAAACTAGGTCGTACTATGCTTTAAAATCAGGATAAGAATAATTTTATTAATAAATAAAATCCTTCATGTAAAAAGGGGGATCAAGACCGTCCATCCCCAACAAAATACGTATAATTAACACACCCATATGTGAATGGCATGTCGGTGACATGTGTCAAAATCTCCCTTACTGGTGATTGTCCGTCTTCAACATCTAAGGTAGATCCAACATTTTTATTTTTTATTGATTTTCATTAATAAATTTTATTTAAAGTTCTTACTAAATTTTTGTGAAAATAACCATGTGTGATGTAAGATTAGTTCTACACTTTTTCACAAAATATATATTAAAGGACTTGGTAACCAATTGATTTGAAATTAAATGTCTACATTAATTTTAACATGCTAGCTATGAGAGTCTATCATATGATCTTCTGCGTCGAAGTCCTTGTACATACACCTATTCCTAAAAAGGATAGAACACTCGTAGGACCATAAAGAAAGGTTACAAGTGAAAGAGAAGCTTGAAATAATCTCATATTAACGAGACTTCACATGAAATGTATGTCAAATGACAATGGAAACTGTATGAATTTTTCACTTAGTGGTCACATGACTGACAAAACATTGGAAACTTCAACCAAAGCTTACAAGTGCAGTAGTTGTTGCTCCATTGAGTCCTTATTGTTGCTCTTCTTTTCCTTCTTCCATTGCCTTCATTAACAACCAAATCTTCCCCATCCACCTTCTAACCACAAAGAGTCCGTTTAGATAAAAGGTATTTCAATGAAATTCACAGTGTACCGTTGGAACACCAAAAAGTATAATCCAAATGTTTCTTCAATGCACAGTAACTTTTAGCATAAGTTATTGTAGCATGTATTTATTTTTAGGAGTTGTCAAAATGCAGTGGTTTGCGATATCTGAGGTTGTTGATGAAAAAACCCTTCCTCCTACCATCAACATTATTTTCAAGGAAGTTCGAGATAGAGATATAAGTAGGCTACAAAGCAAAAGTCCATACCGACTGTGGGTCGGGTTGGGTTGGCCCGTGGGTTAGTAAGTTAGTTTTTTCTTAAAAGAAATTAATATTTTTAAATTTTTAATAAATAAATAAATAAAATTATTATTAAATTATAATATTCGAACATAGCTACAAAAAAGAAATAAATAATTTCATTTATAAATACATCAACTTATTAACATCAAGTTATCATTTATCAACACATTTAAACACAAGTAATAAAATTAAAATATTTTATTTTATTTATAAATTGAAATTAAAATTATATTGTAACTTGTTATGATATAAATATTACATCAAATATTTTTACATTTGATTTACATAATTATATTAAAATATTCAAATTTCTAATTTCCACTACAAAATTATTTTATTGTTGTCGTCTACAAATGCAAATAAATTTCTAATCTTTAACATACGTTAAAGCTTCTAGAATATCATCTTTTAAACTCACTCTTCTACCATCTAATATATTACCATTAGTACTAAATGCTTATTCACATACTATAGAAGAAAGTAAATTGTTAGCTATTATAGATAAAATAGAAAATGTATCTTTTTATTTTTTTTACTAATTAATTACATAAAAATCTAGAAAACTAGAATTTTTTCTTATTAAATAGTTATGAATTAGTATTATTAAAATTAATTAATTCTTGCCTATTTGTTGAGCTAAAATTGTTATAATCATCAATAAATATACTAAAACCATAAACTAATAATGATGATAGTTGTTCTAGTATATAAGATATATGTTGTATTTGTTGTGTTCTATATCTTATAGCATATAAATCAAACATATTGTTTAAATTTTCTTCTATATTTTTAATTATTATATTAAGTTCTACATTTAAATAATTTTATATTAAAATTAGTAATTTTTAACAACTTCTATTTTAGTCTTAGGATCTAAATATATATGTAATGTATATAAAAAAGGTATGTTATTCTAATACTTTAAAAAAATTTCTTTCATTTTTAGAATTATAGGTGTGAAAAATGGATAATTATTGTAATTATTAAAAACTCTTACAATATTATATAAATGTTATATTACATAAACAAAGGTAGAATGCTATGTTCTAAATAAATGTTCAATTACATTTTAAAATAGTTTTGAAAATTCAATAAAAAATTAACTATTGCAAAATTATTTTCATTTAATGGTATTGTATTATCATCAATTTTAGCATTATAATAAGTTTTTATAGCTTTTTTATAAGGTAAAAAATTATTTAACATTAAATACAAAAAATTCCATCTATAAGGGACATTCAGTGTAAATGTCTTATACAATAAATCAAAAGAATCACATACATGATTGAATTTTTATTACCATTTACTACTAATTGAAATATAAGCTAATATAGTCCTAAATATCAGATGCATATGCTATATATATGTTTGTAAAATCTATTATATTAATTATTTTTATTCTAAGTTTGTTATAAAGATCAATAATATATTGCCTAGTGGTATTTCTAGAAATATTTTTAAGTTGTAGATAATAGACTTGTAAAATGTAATCTTGAATATGTTCACTACAACCAAAATTAATAGGTAAATTTTGAACAACAATAAATTTAGTATGTAGTTCTCTAGCATTTTTAGCATCATAATGTCATTGTGTAATATTATTTTTAGAGTTAAAATTAATTTGTATTTGAACTATTTCATTTTTTTAAAAGTTTTATATGAATAATTTACTTAATGTTTAGATAAATAGTTTGTACTACTTAAAGTTTTGTACAAGAAGTCAACATTGCTAATGTTATATGTAGGATCGTATGACTACACAAGAAGAGGGTGAATTGTGTATTTTTAATATTTTCTGAAATATAATTGAAACTTTAAATCTCAAAAACAAGTCGAGACATTGTTTTCATAAAATCATTTTTATTCAAGATTTCAATTACAATATACAATTCAATTCTCCTCAGAAATTGTAGATGCAATTATATTTCGATACCATATATCATCTAAACAATTTCATAACTACAAACAGAAAAAACTAATTTGCGGAATTTAAAACTTTTCTCCCTGTTTGAGATCTTTCTTCTTCTTCTTTTTCTTCTTCAGCAATTCTTCAGTGACGAATATCTTGTCTTTTCATGCTTCACCGAATTTGCTTTCTTCTGATACTTCAAATCTTCAGTGACGAAAATCTTACCTTTTTATGCTTCACTGAACTTTCTTCCACTTGAGAGATTTTTTCTCGAAGAGGTGTTTTTGATCCCTGAAAAAGATTTTTCTTTTGGTGTGCAAGGATGGTTTGATCCTTGAAAAGATTTTTCGTTTTGTGTGCAAGGATAAATTGATCAACGAGAATTCTATGCCTTTTATACTGTATCTTCATTTCATGCATATCCTTCACGTTTAACCACTACCAGTTCCACTTCTCCACGTCTTTTCTTTTTCCCTCATCGAAACACACATGTTCTAACCCACGTTTATATTTCGAATTTTCTTTAATCATTAGTCTTGGATCTCTGAAAAATTTCCTGCAAAATAAACTTTCTCGTCCAAAAGTTTTTCATCAGTGTAATAAGAAGTCGTTACTTTAATGTTAACTAAACGAGTAACACAAGCATATATATAACTTAACGTTTCTAACTTAACGAGTTCCTCATGTGCCATTTCACGTGACAAGTACTGTAGCTAACTCAACGAACTATGTCCGTGGTGTTATGCTATCTCCACGAGCTATCTCCGTTGTGTTATGATAACTCAACGAACCAGTAATAAACAAATGTTTTTTATAATAAGAATTTTACCATGTGCAAAAATAACAACTTAAGTTTATAACGCTAACCTAACGCGTTACCTTAGTGTTCAATATAGCAACTCAACGCATTTAGTTATGTTAACTTAACGAGTTAAACATGTGCACCTCACGTGATACAATACAACATTCGTAACTTATAATTTCACCACGTGTATAACACTAACTTAACGAGTTCGTCTCTTCTTTTACTCACTAACTTAACGAGTTATCACGTGACCTATTTTAACATTTAAGCCTCTAACTTAATGAGTTCTCACGTGACCTCTATACAAACAAAACTCTAACTTAACGAGTTGTCTAAACGTGCACTGTTCATGATACAGAAGATATAACATTAAAACATATCATACTTTTTAATAAAAACACACGTTAACTTAACGTTTAGCTAAATGAGAAATTAATGCAACAAAACAACTAGTTATTAACTTCAGATCCAATACAGACAAGTATTTATATCAGTAAGCTTTTTCTGTATTAATTGATGATTTTAATTTGTTTTCACAAGCAATAGTAATTGAGCAAATATGATTATTTTCATTCAGCACACATCATCAAAACAAAAATACTCAACAATCTCCTCCTTTTTTATGATGACAAAACCATATTAAATCAATTATGAAATATTTATAACTCAACAAAGCACCTTCGTTGGGTTAACTTTTAATTCAACAAACTTGTTTGTTGACTTAAGTTCACTTAAGCTTATTTCTATTGTTTGTGTAAATTTTACCTCTCAAAACTAAAACTCTCAAATGTCAATAATTATATAAGTATCAGTTTTCTAATTATCATCTATCAGATTACAATAACCATTCAATAGCATCTCCTTTTATAATATATATATGCAATTAAGATCATAATCATTTTTTTATAATATTTCTCCCCCTTTTTGTCATTAATCAAAAAGATAATTACAGAGAATATATATATATATATATAAGAGATATAATTACAATAACTCTTTCTGTAAACAAGAATAATAATTGAAGACATTTACAGAAAAATGTATTGTTCAATCAAATCAGACAAGTAATACAAACATTACATTTTGTATTTAGAAACAAACAAAAACAGTTATCGACCCCTCCTAAATATATCACTTATAGCATTACATATTTTATCTCCTAGATGCCTAATATCATTTCTAATGTCGTTAAGCACTACATCTAAGTCAACAGCTAGCTGGGTTTACTGTTCTGCTTGAATTGAATAACTTTGTTGTTGTTGTTGTTGTTGTTGTATATGGTCTGTATCAGGTTATTGTTGTTGTTGTCGTGGAGGTTTATGCATGGCCTAGAATTTTTGCAAATCTTTGACACTAAATGCTCTCATGCCTTTAGTTTCAAAGGGCCAGTCAGATAAAGTCAATTGGTCTGCAAGGATTCTACATACAGCATCACCATAAAATAACTTTGAACTCATATGCTGTAGTTGAGACATAAAAACATCAAACCAATTTATATGAATTCTATTCAGCAAGCCATAAGTTGCATATAAACAGCTTCTGCTGACTTCCAAATTGTGTCCAACTCTCTGAAATAAATTTGCATGCAATATATTTGCAATAAACCTTGCCTCTACATTCAGATTTTCCATTAATCTCATTTCAGAATATACATCTGGAATTTTTGATAAAGACTGAATGTTCCATTCCAATTGTCTTATTATGTCAAATATGTTGGTAACAACAACACCTTCATTCTTTAATCCTAAAACTTCAAAAATTAACTCAAGAGACAATAGAAACTCCTGTTCATTTATTTGAGTTTTCAGAAAATTTCCATTCTTGTCTAGATTGCTATAAAAAGCTGTAATAAGCTTTGTGTATTGCTTCCATTTCGTTCCTACTGGCAAGAATTTAATGAGGCCTTGAAACTCAAATAGATCTCTTATTTCCATCAAATTTCTAAATTTTATTGGACGAGCATGCAGAATCTGACATGTAATCAGATTATTGTATTTCTGCAATGCTTCTTCAGATCTAAAATGAATTACATTACCTTGAATTTTTAATATTGTACACAAAGAAGGTGATACCTGAAGCCGTGATTCAGAGTTTAATTCATCTTCAGGAACCTCTTCTTCAAAATGAATGTCATGTTGTTCCTCTTCCAAAATATTATCTTGAAGCTGCTCAGGTAAGCTTGATTCTTCAGCTTCAACAGTGTTAGGAACATTGTCAATATGCTCAACATTCATCTGTTCAATCTCTATAGAATGTTCAGAGTACAATTTTTCCACAAATTCTACAGTCGGTGTATCTGTCTGTAATTGTTCATTTTGTTCAACAGATAATTCCATTGATTCATGTTGTGAATTCTCAAACTCTGCTTCTATAGATTCCATAGAAGGCTGGTTAACTTTTAGCTCTTCTAGAGTCTTAACAATTTCAATATCTGCTACTCCAAACAATTCAGCCTTTGAACTAGTTACTGCCTCAACATTGTCAATTATATCTGCAATAACTTGTTCAATGTTAGGTGCCTGATGCTCTGATTTGTCAATTTCTACATCATCAGGACTTGTACTAATAGAAAAACTTGAGCTCATATTTGACTTGGATTTCTTCTCAAGCTTTCTAGCAAGGGAAAATAAAGTCTCATTATCTTCATTAGTTTCAATGTGTTCAGAACTGATGAGTTTATCAAATGCACAATAAGGTACAATGTCTAGACATACATTGTCCTTTGGAAATAAATTTTCATCTGATTTTCCTTTTTCAATAGACTTTGTTTCCTTAGACATAATTTTTCTGACTTTCCTTCTTCTATAACATTTTTGTTTCTCCTTTTCAAGTATTACTGTTTTCTTTTTAAATTGCTCCATAAAAGTTTTCTGCTTTAATTCTTCTAAGTCACTTTCTATTGCAACAGCCTTTCGAAGACTATCAACTTTTGTTTTGTCTATAACAATATCTGATTCTACTTGTTTTGAATATAAAGGAGTAGGGATAGCTGATTCATGCTCTTCCTCAAATGCATGTAGTCTTGTACCATTTATAGGAGTTTGAGGAGTTCTATTTGATGAACCTACACCTTTTTCCAAATATTTTGCATACTGTTCCAAAAATGCAATCTCAGCACATTTCATTCTGTATTCTCTATCACATTTACTTCGAATACCCATGTATGTAATACTTGCATCAGTATGTTGAAGTTCTTGTGTAACTTCATCTAATATATCCTGAGAAAAGAAGTAATCTCTATAAAGTTCTTCTAACCTTTTGTCCACTCGAAATATTTTCTTGAGCCAAGTACGTGGAACTTTATCATTCTCTATTTCTTTTCCTTTTGCATCTCTTCTGCTTTTGCCTTTTCCTCTGCCATGACCTTTGTAGAACTTGGAGACCATCGTCGCAGGTTGTAATAGCAACAAGCGGGAAATATTTTCTTGACAAAGTTTACAAATAACCTAAGTCCCCGTGTAATAAGTGTTTAAATAGGGTTTTTAGGTGTATAACTCAACGTGAAGAGAAGTCAGGTTTAGAAATTAAATAAATATTGAATAAAGTTTATTCAATCAAGGTACCCGAAATATTCAAGTATAACTCGTTGAGTTAACCAACCTAACGAGTAAAACGCTGTCTAGAGGCAGTTTTACATGTTACCTTATCTAACATAACGTCTAATTAGTACACTACAATTTTCGGATGCTTCCAACTGAACCGTTCCGAAAACAACACACATGTTAAACTTAACATTATCTTGAGAACATTGTAAACTATTTGAACATTTTGTCCTTTGAATCTAAAATAGTTTATTTGTCTTTTTAAATTATTTCATCAAGATTTTAAGAGGACATTAATTCAGATTAACTAAGATTTGTATTCTAAATTATATTAATCTGTTTTCGACATTGTTAATCCTCCTCCTATAAATATACTTCAAATATATTCAATCAAAATACAAAATATACTTGTAGTGACAATAGATGTTAAATATAACTATACTTTTACATTTTCTTTTCAAAGACTTCCGTTATCCTGACATCATCAAAAATGATTTTCAGAATCAATTCCTACTGTATATGAATCAAAACACAACTTTCAACTCACTTCGATTAATTCAAGGAGAATAAAAGAATGTATCTCAAATAAACGTTTTCAAAAGTACTAATGTTGATTCAATAAATCAGTAGTCATATTGGTATAAACTATATGCGATTCAAAGATATCTGTAATTAATGAAACAACTTTTTCTTTTCAAAACAGTAAATATTGATAATTTTCTTTAAAAGTTAGTTTGAAAAGCTTGAATCATACAAGAGCTTTCTAATGTACCCGTGTAATGAGCTTTCAGTCAACAATCCTAGATCTGATCAAGGTCTTAGGTTGCCAGATTTAAAGAATCATTTTTCAAGACAACAATCCTTACATACCTATCTGCTCAAGTACAAAAGACTCGTGAACAAACTGATCAATAAACTCTCAAAGATTTTTACTTTGTAAGCACTTTTCATTTTAAGCACAGTATATATGTATTCCATTAATACAGATGCAATAAAACACAAATCTCATACAATTTTTACTTCTATGATTGTATTGAGAATATGAATCAATTTCAATAAACTTATACTTTTGATTAACAGTTTAAGATGAGTTACATATAACTTATTCTACAAGTTTAATCAATTAAGTCAAATTTATGCATGATCATATGCATTTTCCTTGATTCAAAGAAAACATTTAATCAAAATTTCAGAATGTCAGAAGTATTTAATGTTTTTCATTTACATTTCCACTTAAAATCGTAAAAACCATTAAAATTGATAAACTACTTAAAATCAATAAGATACTACTATGATTTTACAATAAATACATAATATCTTAAGCAGCAGTTTATATATTTATAATAAGTATATAATATCTATGAGGTGAACAACATCATCAATAATATTTATCTTTTTATGTGGAGTTTAAGCATTTTACACATCACATAGCCTACAAACACCTAAATTTAATCTAATGTTGCAGAATGTATTTTTGTTTAGAGGTTTTGTAAATATATCAGCTAATTGATTTTTACTAGACACAAATTCTAATTTAATTTTTCCTTTAATTACGTTATCTCTTAGAAAATGATGTCTAACCTCTATATACTTTACTCTTGAATGTAATACAGGATTTTTAGAAAGATTTATTGTAGAACTACTATCACAATAAATCTCAGTTGTATCATAAGATAATCCAAAATCTTCTAAAGTTTGCCTTATCCACAGAATCTAAGTGCAACACAGTGCAACAGCAATATATTCAGCTTCTGTAGTAGAATGTGCTACATAGTTTTGCCTTTTACTAAACCATGACACCAAATTATTTCCCAATTATTGACATGTGCCACTGGTACTCTTTCTATCAGATTTAGATCCTGCATAATCAGCATCAGTATATCCTATAAGATCTATTGAACTATCCTTAGAATAATACAATTCGAAATTTTTAGTTCCTTGTATATATCTAAATATTCTTTTAACTGCAATTAAGTGTGATTCTTTAGGATTATATTGAAATCTAGCACAAACACACACAGCAAACATAATATCAAGTCTACTAGCAGTCAAATAAAATAAAGAACCAATCATACTTCTGTATTTTCTTTGATCTATAGATTTTCCTATGTCATCAATATCTAACTTTAAAGTAGTACTCATACGAGTTCCTCGAATCCTTGTATCATTAAAATTAAATTTCTTAAGCATTTCATCTGCATATTTTTCCTGATTTAAAAATATACCTTTATCCATTTGCTTAATTTGAAGTCCTAGAAAATATGAAAGTTCTCCTATCATACTCATTTCAAACTGATTAGTCATCTCTTCAGAGAATATTTCTATCAACTTATCAGAGGTTGCTCCAAAGATTATATCATCCATGTATATTTGAACAACAATCTGATCTTTACCATCTCTCTTAATAAATAGAGTATGATCCACTTTTCCCATGATATAGCCTTTTTCTATTAAAAAAGTAGACAATCTTTCATACCATGATCTAGGTGCTTACTTCAAACCATATAAGGCTTTCTTCAATTTATATACAAAGTCAAGATTTTTAATATCTTCAAATCCAGGTGGTTGTTTTACATAGACTTCTTCATTAATTAAACCATTTAGAAATGCACTCTTTACATCCATTTGATATAATTTAAAATCCATATAACAAGCATAGGCCAATAATATTCTAATACTTTCTAACCTAGCCACAAGAGCAAATGTTTCATCATAATCTAATCCTTCTTCCTGTGTATACCCTTGTGCAACTAATTTAGCTTTATTCCTTATAATTTGACTAGTTTCGTTAGTTTTGTTTCTAAAGATCCACTTTGTACCTATTATGGACTGATTTTCTGGTGGAGAGACTAATTCCCATACATCATTTCTGATGAATTGATTTAGTTCTTCTTGCATTGCCACTATCTAATTTTCATTAGATAATGCTTCTTGTATATTCCTTGGTTCCACCATAGAAACAAACATACACATACTATTTAAATTTACTGAAGCTCTAGTTTTAACTCCCTCATTAATATTAACAATGACTTGAGTAATGGGATGTGATGAAGAATAACGCCAATTTCTCTGATTTTCCTCAATATTCTCATCAACATCTGAAAGTCCATCACTTTCATCATTAGTTTTATCATTTAAGTTCATATTTTTGATTTTTTTCAGATAAATCATCAATCTCTCTATTGATCTCTAACTCATTTGGAGAATTGATCATATCATCATTATCAGCTTTAGATTGAGATTCTCTAAGAGAATTTTCACTGAAGCGTACATGGAGGGTTTCTTCAATAGTCCTAGAAGTCTTGTTATATACTCTATAGGCTTTACTTCTAGTAGAGTAACCTACAAAAATTCCTTCATCCGATTTGGCTTGAAATTTATCCCTTTTATCCTTAGTATTAAGAATAAAACACTTGCAGCCAAATTGTTTCATATAGGAAATTTTTGGAACCCTATTAAACATAATTTCAAAAGGAGTTTTATTAACATGAGGTCTTAAATGACTTCTGTTAATAACATAACAAGCTGTATTTACTGCTTCAGCCCAAAGATTTTGAGGTAACTTATGTTCATTCAACATAGTTCTAGCCATTTCTTGAAGTGATCTATTCTTTCTCTCAACAACACCATTTTGACACGGTGCTCTTGGAAAAGAAAATCTGTGATCAATGCCATGCTCATTACAATAGTTATCCATTTGATCATTATCAAATTCAGTTCCATGATCACTCCTAAGTTTTTGAATAGAGACACTGCTCATTTTGAACAAAATTGCAAAACATTTTAAATTTTTCAAAAACTTCTGTCTTAGATGCTAGAAAATATACCCAAGTGTATCTAGAGAAGTCATCTACTAAAACAAATACATACCGTTTACCACCAAGACTCATGATTCTTGTTGGTCCAAATAGATCCATATGTATAAGTTCTAAGACTCTCTTGCTTGAAATATCAGTTTTGGATTTAAAAGAGTTTTTGTGAAGTTTACCTAACTCACATACATCACACATAAAGTTCTTTGAGTATTTAATCTTTGGTAAACCTCTCACTAAATGTTTTCTAGATAGTTTATGTAACAGTCTCATATTTATATGCTCAATCCTTCTATTCCATAGATATGCATCACTAGTTTCAACTAGCAAACATGAATTTAAATCAACTGCACCAGAAGGTAAAGATAAAATACATATAGAACCTTTTCTTTTAGCAATAAACTTAATTTCATCTGTATTTTTATCTATTATTTTGCATACATTATCTTCAAACACTACATAATATCCATTTTCAGTTAGTTTTATGACACTCAGCAAATTAAATCCTAGGTTTTCTACATATAGTACATTCGAAATAACATAAGAAGGAGTTATTTGAACATTGCCGATACCTATGATTTTATCTTTGCTTTTGTTTCCAAATGTTACACTTCCTTTCATGGTATTTGTAAAATTTTGTAATAGAATTTTTTGTTCGGTCATGTGACTTGACGCTCCACTGTCCAAGATCCATTTTGATGTTGTTTCCTCCTACAACACAAATTAAGAAAAACTTTTTCTTGGTACCTAATGTTGTTGAGGACCAAGTTCATTAAACGCATATTTCTTTTTTTTGTTTAAAAATAGTTTAACATTATCATTTATATTCTTATTAGTTATAAGTACTATTGATTTATCATTAGCTTCATACTCACATATAGCATTATTGCTTTTGCAATCATTCTTTTTGTTTTCAGATGTAGTATAATCAAGACCAAACAGATTTTTATCAGATGTTAAATTATTTTGGTCATGCTTATACATTTCAGTAAGTTCATACCAAGATTTTGTACTTGTATTAACACTTTCCGTACATACAAAATCTTTTTCTGTACAAGAATTTTTTGTTTTATGACATGCAGAATGAGTAATTGGTCTAATACCAGTATATTGAATTACATGCTCAGGTTTTTGAATTTTTAGTTTACTACAATTGTCTGAAATTTTAGAAACATTAGAAACTGAATTTCTAGAATAAGAAACAAGATTTTTAGAAACATTTATAGTCATGTTAGAAGTACAATTTGACAAATCATATTGATTTATATTATTACTACATGATTCATCCCTTTAAGTACCTACTTCTACATATTTATTACCTTGTTTCATAATAAAAGGAATTTTAGTCTTAGATTTACTTGAACTGCAACTAATAAATCCTTTATTGGCTTGAGATTCAGGATATTCAGGATAATCAAATCCTAAGCCAAATTTATAAGACACCGTAGGGGTACTAATTAGTTTGTCTAACTTAGTTTGACTTAAATTCCATTCCTCAAAGGTAGAATTTAAATCTTGCTCTCTCAGTTTTAATTTTTCTATCTCTAATTCAAGTTCATTTATATTGTTTCTCAACATTTCATTTTCAGATTCTATCTTTAATTTTTCAGCATTTATATTCTGTATTTGTTCATGCAAGATACATTCATTAAATCTAAATTTTTGCAAATCTCTAACATGATTTTCATTATCACATTTAAACTTTTCTAAAATAGTAGACAAGAAATAATTTTCTTCTTCTATAATGGATGAAGATTTTCTAATATTCTTATTTTCCAGTTTACATACTTTAAGTTTTTATAATAATGCATGATAAGCACATAATAATTCATCAAAGTTGAAATCTGAATGACTTTTAGGATCAGATATTACCTCAAACTCATCTGCCATGAAGCACACATGAGCAACGTCTTCTAACTCTTGTTCTCCTTCTGAATGTGAAGATTTTGATGCTGATTCCTCAGATTCAGACTCTTCAGACGTGTCATCCCAAGTGACCTTCAAAGCCTTTTTCTTGTAAAACTTTTTCTAAGTTTTCTAAGCCGTCTTCTTCTGATTTATCCTACTTTGCTTTTCATTTTTCCTCATAGAACAATCTGGAGAAAGATGTCCAGGTTTCTTACAGTTGTAACATACATACTTTCTAGATGAAGAATTCTTGTCATTCAATGATTTTGACGTTGAGGGTTTTTCATTTTTGTTCCTTTGTTGTTTCCTAACTTTCCATGCTTTCTTGAATTTCCTAGTCAGCAAAATCAAATCCTCGTCAGAATCAGTAGATATATCAGAATCTGAATTAATTTTGAAGGCTATTTTTTTCTTCATTTTTAGTTTGTTGTGACTCATTGATTCATTTAATTGAACTTCATAAGCTGTTAAATTTCCTATAAGTTCATTCATAGTATAAACATTTAAATCTCGTGATTTCTCAATTGATGTTACTTTTTGAGACCATTTAAAACTTAGGGATCAGAGAATTTTTCTCACCAAATGCTTCTGTTCAAAATTCTTTCCTAAACATTTTAAAGAGTTTATGATATCAAGAAATCTAGAAAACATCACAGAAATATTTTCGTCTTCATGCATCTTAAAGAGTTCATACTTATGAATCAACATGTTTATTTTAGTCTCTTTAACTTGAGAAGTACCTTCATGTGAAACTTCTAATGCATGCCACACCTCATAAGCAGATTTATATGCCGACACTTTACTGAACTGTTAATAACTCAATGCACAAAATAAAATATTTAAGCCCTTAGCATTCATAGTTTCATTTTCTTTTTCAGTAATTGTCCAAGTATTATAAGGAGTAGTTAACGGAGTATATGGTTTAGAAATCATGAACCACAACTTATGATCTATACTTTGAAGAAAAACAGCCATCCTATATTTCCAATATTCAAAATGTATTCCATCAAATAAAGGAGGACGATTAAGATTTTGGCCTTCATATAAAGAAAAATTACCATTTCCAGTAGCCATTTTACTTTAGATTTTTCAACCTATTTGATTTTAAACAGTCTAAAAACTTTTAAAACAACTTGAGCCTTAAATCAATAGAGTTAAACGTATGCTCAGATATTAATTTTCTTTTAAAAACAAGGAAGGTAGAATAAACAATGATATTAAATAAGTTGGTATCGATTTTATATCAAAGATTATTAACAAAGCTCTGATACCACTTGTAGGATCGTATGACTACACAAGAGGGGGGTGAATTGTGTATTTTTAATATTTTCTGAAATATAATTGAAACTTTAAATCTCAAAAACAAGTCGAGACATTGTTTTCATAAAATCATTTTTATTCAAGGTTTCAATTACAATATACAATTCAATTCTCCTTAGAAATTGTAGATGCAATTATATTTCGATACCATGTATCATCTAAACAATTTCATAACTACAAACAGAGAAAACTAATTTGCGGAATTTAAAACTTTTCTCCCTGTTTGAGATCTTTCTTCTTCTTCTTTTTCTTCTTCAGCAATTCTTCAGTGACGAATATCTTGTCTTTTCATGCTTCACCAAATTTGCTTTCTTCTGATACTTCAAATCTTCAGTGACGAAAATCTTACCTTTTTATGCTTCACTGAACTTTCTTCCACTTGAGAGATTTTTTCCCAAAGAGGTGTTTTTGATCCTTAAAAAAGATTTTTCTTTTGGTGTGCAGGGATGGTTTGATCCTTGAAAAGATTTTTCGTTTTGTGTGCAAGGATAAATTGATCAACGAGAATTCTATGCCTTTTATACTGTATCTTCATTTCATGCATATCCTTCACGTTTAACAACTACCAGTTTTCCACTTCTCCACGTCTTTTCTTTTTCCTTCATCGAAACACACACGTTCTAACCCACGTTTATATTTCAAATTTTCTTTAATCATCAGTCTTGGATCTCTGAAAAATTTCCTGCAAAATAAATTTTCTCGTCCAAAAGTTTTTCATTAGTGTAATAAGAACTCGTTACTTTAATGTTAATTAAACGAGTAACACAAGTATATATATAACTTAACGTTTCTAACTTAACGAGTTCCTCATGTGCCATTTCACGTGACAAGTACTGTAGCTAACTCAACGAACTATGTCCATGGTGTTATGCTATCTCAACGAACCATCTCCGTTGTGTTATGATAACTCAACGAACCAGTAATAAACAAATGATTTTTATAATAAGAATTTTACCACGTGCAAAAATAACAACTTAAGTTTATAATGCTAACCTAACGCGTTGCCTTAGTGTTCAATATAGCAACTCAACGCGTTTAGTTATGTTAACTTAACGAGTTAAACATGTGCACCTCACGTGATACAATACAACATTCGTAACTTATAATTTCACCACGTGTATAACACTAACTTAACGAGTTCGTCTCTTCTTTTACTCACTAACTTAACGAGTTATCACGTGACCTATTTTAACCTTTAAGCCTCTAACTTAACGAGTTGTCTAAACGTGCACTGTTCATGATACAGAAGATATAACATTAAAACATATCATGCTTTTCAATAAAAACACACGTTAACTTAACGTTTAGCTAAATGAGAAATTAATGCAACGAAACGACTAGTTATTAACTTCAGATCCAATACAGACAAGTATTTATATCAGTAAGCTTTTTCTGTATTAATTGATGATTTTAATTTGTTTTCACAAGCAATAGTAATTGAGCAAATATGATTATTTTCATTCAGCACACATCAACAAAACAAAAATACTCAACATTATAGTAAACTTTCTTCACTATAGTATCATCACCTACATATTTCATCTTTATTATAAACTTTAATCACAAAGTAGATACTCTTCTAAGTTTAATAACAATACTTGAAGATACTTCAATTTTTATTGTTTGGGTGTATTGATGTTCTAACTGAAATGTTAGAAAATCATTGTCGCTAGTATTATTGAAGTTGAACTCAATATTATGTGCTATTTTTATAAACAAAAGTTGAGAGTTGAAAAAATTTAAGAACTAAAACTTTGAAAGAAAATTAATGACTTTGTATGCTTTATGAAAGAAAAATAGAAGATCAAGTGAGTTGTGAAGAAACCTTTAATCTTATTCTTTTGTTTATAAATGTTTCATGCCTTCTTATCATTCTCTCTTCCCCTCTTCATTTTCTTCTCTCTCTTCCTCTCTCTCTCTCTCTCTCATCGAAGTCCAAACATTACATTAATGTTTGGACAAAATGTTTGTCTAAATGTTAACGCAACATTTGAACATAATGTTCAAACATTACATTTTGTAACGTTTGGCCCATAGGCTAAAAATGGGAGAAATGTTGGCCCAACCTAGTCCAATGTTTTGGATCAAGTCGAATCAGATCAACATTTTATGGGCCAGGTTGGATCAGCCCACACTAGTCCAACCCATTTGACATCTTTAATAGTTGTGAGAGAGAGGGATGCTAGGTAAGAACAACAAGTTTTGCAATGTCTTTAGCTCTACGATCAAATCATATTTATTTCTTCTTATTCTCTTCATGGAGCTTTGAGATGAAATTAATTATTCTAATTAATAGTTATAAATAAATTTAATAATAATTATAAATATATTAACAAAATTATTATTTTATAGTCAATAACATTTTTGAAAGAATATACAAATTTAAAGATCTACTTCTATTAATTCTCAAAAGATTTTTAGTTATATCAAAAGCACCTATCAAAATTTATATTGTTTCATGTGTAGAACTCTACAAAATATCCAATTTTAAAGTGAGCACGTCTGCTTCTTAAAACTTATGTAATTAGTGATTTTGTGTACATGTCACATTAAATGTATAGATGTAAGATGTTTTCCAACTTTTTCCATTGATTTCATCTATTTTAAATTTTCCACTGTATTTTTGCTTATATCTAAGTAATGTTCACCTACGTGATTCATGTTTTAGTCTAAAATTTAAGCTCTAATGCCTAGATTTTAAGTTTTTTTATTTCTTTTACTAATTTCTTATATTACAGCAAAATTTTAAATTAAATCTAAGGTATTTTTACTTGTATAATGGTGATCGATGGAGATTTGAAATTGTATGTCTTACATCTTAAATTCCTCAAAATTTTTCCTTTTTATGTAGATTTCAAGATTTTTTTATTTAATTTTAGGCTTTTTAAGCTTATTTTTAAGTAGACATAGGTTATATTACCTACTCTAATAATAAATTTGTGTACCTAAGATTTATGAAATTTGATATTATAAGAAAAATATATGATAAAATAGTTACTAGTATTAAAACTATAGGAGAGCAAACTAAGAATTTTCTTATAGACATAAGTTTACTACACCAATAGTCCTTCCTAACCTTATATTTGTTTGTCTTAATTATAAATGAATTAACTAAGGAAATTTAAGAAGAAATAGTCTAATGTATGTTGTTTGTTAATAACATAATTTTAGTTAATGAAAATAAGTTAGAAATTAGTTTAAGTTAAAATTATAAAGAGATACTTTTGAGTCTAAAAAATTTAAATTAAGTTAAAAATTGAATATATGTGATATAAATTCAATGAAAATGAAAATAATGATAAAAATATATACTTAGATGGTTATAAGATCTACAAAAGTAAGATTTTTAAATATCTAGGATCTATAATAAATAGAAATAGTGAAATTACAGATGATGTTATTTATATGATTAAAATAGAATAGATGTAGTGGAAAAATGTCTCTAAAGTGTTATATTAAAGAAAATAGAAAATCATGTGGACTGACCTCGTTGAGTTAAGCTTAACTCAACGAACTTGTTTAATTCTACATTTCAGTAAAACAAATATTTATATAACATTTAAAACTTGACATGTAAAAGAAGTAATTTCCATTCATCATAATTGGAAGTTTGAAATAATTCTTAACTTTACAAGGTCTCGTAAACTTACATGCGTAACATTATGAGAGTTTGTAAACTTACTTGCGTAACAATACAAGGGTCCGTAAACTTACCTATGTAACGTTACGAGGGTTCATAAACTAGATTTTCACTCTTTTAGAAATAATACTTAATTAATCCTGATTCCTTGAAATTATGCATATTCTTTAATTAAGGCTCATAACTATATATTTGTGACATAATGGCTTAATTCTTATATGATAAGCTAAATATTAAGCAATAAGCCATACATTAACCACCAATATTATGCTTAATTTCATTCTAAACAACAAGTCACATGAGAACTCGTGATTATTTATGTAAGATCGTCTTATCAAAAGAGAGGGGATGAATTGTGTCTTTAGCAATTAAAATTACTAATAGATAAAATAAGAGCACAAAACACTCGTAAATAAAATTCTATCTTTATAGACTTTAAAGAAAGAATTTACAATTTCTTTTCTGCTCAATTCCCTACTTACCGATTCTGATACAATAAAGTCTAAAATACAATTCAAAGGGAAAATAAAATCTTTATTCTAAACTATTTTGAATTGTATAAAACATGATCTTTATGCACCTAGCTCCTTTTTCTTCCTTTTGCTCAGCTTCTATATCTCTTCTTCTCTAGTTGTCGAATTTCCTAGACTTCTTGTGTTGTAACTCATTTTCTGAAATTGCTTGGAATTCAAACTTCTTCTATTGGAATGAGATTGAATACTCCAATTTGGTGTTTGAGATTGGGATTAAAAAGTAATTGAATATTCAAACTTGGTGTTTGAGATTGGGATGATCGTAGTGTAGCTCGTATCCTCTAGTTATAGTAGTCGAACTATGACTTCATGTTTAGCATGTTCGTCCACTTAATCCATAATCCCACGTACTAATTTCAATTTCAAATTATCCATGATCTCCACTATCCTTTTGAATTTCCACTATGTCCACTTTTTATTTTGAATGTCCACTTCTTATTTTGAAATTCCACTATCTCTACTATCATTTTAAATTTCCACGATTTTATATGATAGATTCACAAAAACTTTATCTTCCTAGAGATTTGTAGGATCGTATGGCTACACAAGAGGGGGGTGAATTGTGTTTTTCAACATTTTCGATTATAATTGAAACTTCAAAACTCAAAAACAAGTCAAGAAACTATTTTCATAAAATCATTTTTATTCAAGGTTTCAATTACAATATACAATTCAATTCTCCTCAGAAATTGTAGATGCAATTATATATCGATATCATGTTTCATCTATACAATTTCATAACTGCAAACAGAGAAAACTAATGTGCGGAATTTAAAGCATTTCTCCCTGTTTGAGATCTTTCTTCTTCTTCTTCTTCTTTTTCTTCTTCAGCAATTCTTCAGTGACGAATATCTTGTCTTTCTTTGCTTCACCAAATTTGCTTTCTTCTAATACTTCAGATCTTTAGGGACATAAATCTGACCTTTTTTGCTTCACTGAATTTTCTTCCATTTGAGAGCTTTTCCTCGAAGAGGTATTTTTGATCCCTAAAAAGATTTTTCGTTTGGTGTGCAGGGATAATTGATCAACGAGAATTCTATGCCTTTTATACTGTATATTCACTTCATGCATATCCTCCATGTTTAATCACTATCAGTTTTCCACTTCTTTACGTCTTCTCTTTTTCCTTCATCAAAATACACACGTTCTGACCCACATTTACATTTCAAATTTTCTTTAATCATCAATCCTAGATCTTTGAAAAATTTCCTACAAAATAAACTTTCTCATCCAAAACTTTTCATCAAGTGTAATAAGAAGTCGTTGTGTTAATGTTAACTAAACGAGTAAAACAAGTACATATATAACTTAACGTTTCTAACTTAACGACTTCCTTATGTGACAACTCACGTGACAAGTACTGTAGCTAACTCAACGAACTAAGTCTGTGGTGTTACGCTAACTCAACCAACCAACTTTGTGGTATTACAATAACTCAACGAACCAATTCCATTGTATTACAAATAACTCAACAAACCAGTAATAAACAAATATTTTTATAATAAGAATTTTACCACATGCAAAAATAACAACTTAAATTTTATAATGCTAACCTAATGCGTTACCTTAGTGTTCAATATAGCAACTCAACGCATTTAGTTATGTTAACTTAACAAGTTAAACATGTGCACCTCACATGATATGATATAACATTCATAACCTTTAATTTCACCACACGTACAACACTAACTTAACGAGTTTGTCTCTTCTTTTACTCACTAACTTAACGAGTTCTTAGGTGACCTATTTTAACCTTTAAGCCTCTAACTTAATGAGTTCTCACGTGACCTCTATACAAATAACACTCTAACTTAATGAGTTGTCTAAACGTGCACTGTTCATGATATAGAAAATATAACTTTAAAACATATCATACTTTCAATAAAAATACACATTATCTTAACATTTAGTAAAATGAGAAATTAATGCAACGAAACGACTAGTTATTTAACTTCGTATAATTTCAGATCCAATATAGACAAGTATTTATATCAGTAAATTTTTTCTATATTAATTGATGTTTTTAATTTCTTTTCACAAGTAATAGTAATTGAGCAAATATGATTACTTTCATTCATGTAGGATAGTTTGTATCACAAGAGGGGGGTGAATTGTATCTTTAGTAATTAAAATACTAGTGGATAAAACAAGAGCACAAAACACTTGTAAACGAAATTCTATTCTTTATAATCTTTAAAGACAGAATTTACAATCTTTTTAGCTCAATTCCCTTCTTGAAAGTTTTGATACAGTAATGTTTGATATTCAATTCAAATAGAAAAACAAAGCTCTTATTCAAAACTAATTTTGAATTGTATAAAACCTGATCTTTATGCATATAGCTTCTTTTCTTCTCTTTGCTCAGCTTTTGTATCTCTTCTTCTCCAGTTGTCGAATTTCCAAACTTCTTACATTTGTAGCTCCTTTTTTGAAATAACTTGGAATTTCGAACCTCTTCTGATGTTGGAGAATTTTTCAAAATATGAATATTCAAACTTAACTTTTTAATTAGGGATCTAGATTGAATATTCAGACTTGGTTTTTAAGATTGGGATCCTCTTGTTTTAATGTAACTCGTACTCTCTATTAGTAGTCGAACTATGTTTTCACGTTCAGCATATTCATCCACTTAATCCATAATCCATAATCTACATACTAATTTTTTCTTTAATCCAAATTACTATCTTTTTGAGTTTCCACTTTCTCCACTATCATTTTGAATTTCCACGATCTCCACTCGTAGATTCACCAAGACTTTATCTTCCTAGAGTCTTGTAGAATATCTTCTAAGTCTTCGATTTAGTCGAACACTTATCCTTTAAGTCCTGTAAAAACTCATACTTATCTATAACTCTTTGAGTTTTTGCACCTGCAAAACACGTGACTAAACATAGCAAACTTATCTGTTCGTTAGTCATTTTATAAAACTTGAAGTCTTATCTATACATGCGTATAAAAACTCGAATAGTTATCTAACTATTCGATTTTCATTACCGAACGCATATGGAAAACACGTGACAAATTAAAACAATAAAAACACACGTGTAGATAACTTAACTATATGAGTTTTTAACATAAACTATTCGACAAAAATGAAACGTTAATTATCCAAAAGTTTAACTATCAAAAATCTAACTCTTTGGAAAACTTAACTTATCCGACATAAAAATGAAACTTTCCGATAATCTGTTAACTATTATACTTAGAGAATATTATTTAGACTTATTTAAAAACTTTAGTAAAGCATATTTCATCAAAACAAAATTCCTAACAATCTCCCCCTTTTTGATGATGTCAAAACCTAATAAGTCAAATAATCTATCTCTTCTCCCCCTTTTTGGCATTATAAAAAAGTAAATTAAATGTAAGGAAGAAAATTATTCTAAGTACATATCGTTCAAAAAGATATTTTTAAACATGTATAACTGTCATGGATTAAGCATAAACTGTTTAAATATAAACTGTGAAAAATAATCACATGAGTATTAAATGCAGTAAACAGTTTACATAATATTTTTGGTAACAAATTACAATACATAAATCATGTAATACATAATTTGTATAATCACAAGCCTCTTTGTCTTCGAAAAATACTGATCAGAGTGTTTGAAATTTGCTTTGCAATTTTTGTACTAACTCTGTTTATTTGATCAATTACTACTTGATCTAAATCATTTTGTGAAACTTGTGATGGTTGCTGTAAAAATTCAATATGGATGTTTGTATGTATACCTGTATTTGTATTTTTATATATACCTATATTTATATTTGTATGTGTACCTGTATTGATATCTGTATGTAGTTGTTGTTCTGAAAATTATGTTGATTGTTGCTGTTGCTGTTGTTGTTAGGACCCTAGTATTTTGATAATGCAAAAACCTATGTGAGGAAACCAAATTGTATTTCACAGATATGATAGCTCAGCAAAAGATTAGAAAGTAGACGAACAGATGGAGAAAGTTCTAGAAGATACTGCTATAGAGCTATAGAAAAATCAGACAGTTACAGGTCTAAGTATCCAAAGAGCAAGTTTAAAGCAACAACAATACTATTGGACAGTTAGAAGAATAACTATCCGAAATTATAAAGCCTTCGGAGAGTTATGAAAGGCAGTTGGTTGAATGATCGGAGAGTTAAGGAGTTAACTATCTGAAAGTAAAAGGAAAATCGGAAAGTTAGAAAGGCTAACTATCCGAAACTTAAGTCATTCAATTAACCACGTGTAGAAATTCAGAACAGAAGCTTAAAGGATTTTTCGGAGAGTTAGGAAGATAAATATCCGACTTTTTCAATGAGTTATAGGTATAACTTTCTGGAACTTAAGTTATCCTATTACGCACGTGCAGAATGGAGAAGACGGCAATTAAAAGCTTAAAAGGAAAAATCAGAGAGTTAGATAACTATCCAAAATTTCAAGAGAGTTTCGATGAGTTATAGTTTAACTATCTGAAACTTAAGTCATTGAATTTCCCATGTGCATAAATCCAAACAAAAGCTTAAAAGGAAAATTGAGAAGTTACTGGAGATAACTATCCGAAATCTTGAAGCGTTTTAGTGAGTTACAAGTATAACCATCCAAAACTTATGTCAGTCTTTTATACACGTACTGAATTGAAGCAATCGGAAACTTAATGGAGGGTTACTGTAGCTAACTATCCGACAGTTAAGTAATAGTTCGGTAAGTTACAGCTACAAGTATCTGATTGAATGACAGTTTGCATTGTATGATCTGGAATCCTACATGGTAGAGTTACAAACATTCTTCGGAGAGTTACACAACTAACTATCCAAAAGGTTAAGAAAATCGAAAGGATATCTTGAAATATCTTTCTGAACGGTAACTTATCGTATTTGGGACTGAAGTACAACAGAATAAATCCATTGAGGAGAAAATATGATCGTTGGATATTCAAGCATATATACAATCAGATCATTTAGTATTCAAAAAAAAGCTTACAAGTGAGATTACAGATACAATTACATACAGAGATATAATATACATTGCAGATCAATTACTGATATAGAAGAAAGCTCAAATTCAGTTCAACAAAGAATCGATTGAAAGCTGGATTTACAAGAAGATTCTTAAAGCTCTCCATGTGCTGAAAGTTTAATCCAAGAAGGATCATTTGGTTTGTGGCTTCAACCTTAAAGCTTCATTCAGTTGTTGGTTTGAGTTTCGACTTAAAAACACAAGAGGTTGGTTTTCTAGAGTTTATACCTGAAAACTTCTAAGTGTTGGTTTTTTGGAGTTTATACCTGAAAACTTCTGAGTATTGGTTTCTGGAGTTTATACCTGAAAACTTCTGAGTGTTGGTTTTCTAGAGTTTATACCTGAAAACTTTTGTGTGGTTGGTTCTTGCTTCGACCTGAAAGCAAGTGTGTAAGTGTTGAGACACTTAGTGAAGCCCAAGTGACCCTTGGGGGTGGACTAGCCGAGTTGGTGAACCACCTAAAATTCTCTTGTGTTTCTTACCTTTATTTCCACTGTGCATGATATTTTTATCTGATTATTACTTGTGCAAACTGATTAATCAAATTAGTTAGTAAAGTGAAAAATAAGTTTAAATTCACACTGTTCTTCATTCACCCCCCCTCTAGTAAAGCCATTCGTTCCTAACAGTTGTGACTGTGTTTGCCTATCTTGTTGATGTTGTTGTCGGACTACAAGTGTATCTACTTCTTGGTATTTTTGGAGTTCCTTTGTAGAGAAAGATCTCGACTTTAATCTTTTCTGTGACCAAAGTGTAATATCTGTTTAACTTGCCACAATTCTCAAAATTGTATCACCATAAAATAATTTACTCTGCAAATGTAAGATATGAGAAACAAAAATATCATACTAGTTCACCTGTATATGGTTAATTAATGCATAGGTAGCATAAAGACAACATCTGCCAACTTCTGCACCATGACCAAACCTCTGAAACAATGAAGCATGCAGTATTTTTGCAATAAAACGTGCTTGGCCATGTAAATCATTTAGTAATCTCATTGGTTTGTTGGCAATTGGATCTTTGGCTAAACTTTGAATGTCCCATCCCAATTGATAAACTTGTTTTCTTTCTGATAATTTAACTCCTTCATTTATCAGACCAAGTATTTGATAAAGTAAATCTAGAGTTAAATATATGTCATTTTCTTGTATATTGGAAACAAGAATACCTTCTTCCACTGTTAAGTTTGAGTAAAAACAACTAATAAGTTCAGGTATAATAAGATGGCCTAGTTGTTGTGGAAGTAGAGTTAACAAGCCTTGAAATTCAAACATTTCTCGTATATGTGCCATCCCTTCAAACTTAACTAGTCTTGAGTATAAAACTGTAAAAGTTCTATATGTTTGAAATTTTTCATAACAGGAACTATTTCTGAACCATAATAATGTATTTTCGTGTAAACTATATTTAGGATTAGGTATTTTCCTATCATGATGTTCTGATCTGGGATTGGTTTCAAAATTATCAGTAGTATCTATATTTTCAGATCATTCAGAATTGGTGGAATTTCTATCAAAGCTGGTATAAATGTCTGAAATATCTGTTATTGTCGTATCAATAATCTGCTGAAATTCTTCTGTTTGTTCTTCTTGAGACATATGAGTAGCAACAGTCTCTATATCAATCTGTCTATCAGCAACATTTATATCTATGATTGATCTATACAACAACTATCTCTGTAGGAAAGAATGTTCTATAATAGATTCATTCTGTATTTTTGAAATTTCTATACTTGAGACATTGGTAGTGTGATATTCAATCTGTAACTATGTATGTTGTTGATTATATACATTTATCAACAAGTATATTATATACTGTAACAGACAACCATATGTATAAACTGTAGTATAAGCAACTATACCAAAAATCAAAAGTTTCTATCCAAGATAGTTAGAGGAAGAATATCTATACATTTCTCTTCAGATGAAATATCTTCAACATTTATAGACTCAATGTCTATATCATCAAAAATATCATCAAAATTGATATCATCTGTATATGTATCATCAAAATTTCCTACATGTTCTCTTTCCGTAGGAAAAGAATGTGTGCTTGCAGCATGATGTGAATAATTGTCCATTGTATTAAAAGATACATTATGCACTAATGTGACACAATACCTTAGAGTGTATGCGTGTAATCTAATATTTGTCACATCTGTTGGGATTCCTGATACAAATGTCTGTCCAGCTTCTGTAATGGAACATAGTTTTCCATTTTTCAATGATTCTTCTTTTTGCTACATTATTCCTTCTACACCTGCAGTTAGTCCAAAATATTCTAATGTCTTTTTCTTTTTCTAACTATATGTCTATAGTATTTCTGGTTGTTCAAGATGTTCTAAAATTTTCTTAAGTTCTCCTGTTAAAGGCACCTATGGTCGTGATGGTCCTTCACCATGATGCCTAGGTGGTAATAATGGAATATAGAGTTTTAAGCTCTCAACCTCTACCATTTTTAATTGATAAACTTTTTGTCCTTCACTTCGAAGACCCATTTTCCTAATGGCAATTTTCTGTTTATCTATATACTATCGAATGTCATCTAAAACAGCCGGGGGAAAATAATGTTGAGAATACAAAGATTCTAATTCCTTGTTTGCATTTTCTATCATTGGTCCTCATTTCTTTCCATAGTAAGTGATAGACTGTACTAATTTTTCAAGTATATGTCTAGAACTTGTAACAACCGCAGGGTTAGGTTGTAAAGTTCGTTTCCATAGTTGTAATGTGGAAAGTTCAGTCTGTTTTAGTCTAAACTGTGTTTCAGCATAATTGCGAATAAACTTCCAATAGAAATTTTTCTCATCTTGAATAACTTTTCTAATTTCATGCAATATTTCATTTGTAAAAGTGTACCTTGAGTAGATGTTGTTGATTTCACTTTGCATTTTCTAAAGTTTCATCTCTCTTTTCTGCACTTTTGTCATTCTACCACATCCTCTTCCACGTCCTGTTATTGTCGATTAAGTTTCGCTGTGCACTGTAGAACTTAGTGAAAGTAAAGATTGTGAAACTAGGGTTTTACCAAGGTAGAAACACGAAAGGTTGTTAATTTTATAACTCTTTGAGTTTATAAACGGATAAACGGATTCAATCATTGAAATCATAAACATAAGATCCGTTACTGATAAATAACTCGAGTGCTTACAAGAACTATACGAGTTTTACAACCGACAACAGTAGAATACTTAGCACAACTGTTCATGAAAAAAAAAATATAACTTCGGGCTAAGTGAAAAAGTGAGAAAACTCGAATACTTATGATAACTATTCGAGTTTTGTGAATAGTAAAGCATATAACTATACGACAAACGAGAATAGCTATTGTCAAAGATTAAGTCTTTTAAAAAAAAAAAGATAATAATATTAAGTTAACTGTTTGAGTTTCTCGAATGGATAAGTGTGAAAGCTGAAGAGTTAAACATAACTGTTCGAGTTTCAACTGAGACATAATAAAGCAATGAAATTCAACACGTGCATAATTCTAACTTAAGGTGTTCAAAGATTTTCAAATACTTATAAACCTAACTATCCGATACTTAGATGCATTTCGGAGAGTTACCAAATAACTTACCAAACATTCACTTAAGATATGCATTTAGGCTTCGACACATGTACTTTAGCAAATAATAAAATATTCTACTGATCGTTTAAAACATAACTATGCGATATACAATATAGTCTTCCGAAATCACAGAAAATTCGGATACTTAAGAATTAAAAAGCTTGTACGTTACTAACAGTTCAGAAATATACTAAATTAATGCTAATTTCCTGAAATTATGCAGATTCTTTCATGAAAACATATAATAGTTCATAAGAGTTAAATTATTATATGAGAAATTGCTCCCCCTACATAAATGTAGTGTAAAAAATCTCTAGCTTACTTAAACTAGGTTGCCAAGCCCTTAATTGATTTGAGTCTCTCTAATATTTATTTATTTATTTTTAAATATGAATTAAATACAGAAATAAGTAGTAGATTTAACAATTTAGACTTTCTAGCTTTTATCTAATTCAGTTTACAAAAGATAATTCATAGAGATATACCTTCAGGAACTTAAAAGAATTCAATAATGAGTACATGAACTTAAGACAATAAATATCGTACATTATGTGTAAAGAGTAGATAATAACAAGGAAAAATAACAAAGATTATATGCATAGATTATGGCAAGATTGTTATAACACCCTGAAAATAAATTAACCTTGAGTACATTGCCCCCTTTTTTTTTTTTTTAATTGTAATCTGAATTACTTGCAAAATGAGTTTTCAGTTAGCACATCCCAAACCAGTTGGTTTAAGTGACTAGGGTTTAAGATCCCCCAACGGACTTAATTACTCAAGTAATTGCAGAAAAAAAATGAAATAAGACAGTAAATTAAATTAGAGGCAACCGCAAGACTTAATTTTTCTAATAGAATGTTAATAACTTTCCTTTAATAAACAGTACATACTTTCTATGTATTTTCTTGTTAAAATCTTTGTAATAGCATATACATAAGTAACAAAAATACAATTGGCACTTACATTGAATTAAATTAACTTTCCTTAAGTAATCTTTTTTGAATTTTTCTTAAATAAATTAACTTCAATAAAAATCAGAAATTCATAAATTCTTAACTACTAGAAAACGGTAATTTGAAAATAGATATTTTGTTTTGTTTTTGTTTTTTTTTAAAATAATAAAGACATTAAATTCTAAAACTACCTTTATAACAAACCAAAATGCAATAAATAAGACAATTTAAACATTAGATAACCTATAGATACCAAGTTCTAATCGTAATTTTGAAAAGGTATTTTCATCTAAGGGATTTGTAAATAGATCTACTAATTGTTCTATGGTAGGAACAAAATTTAATACTATTTTTCCTTTTATAACATTATCCCTTAGAAAATGATGTCGAACTTCTATATGTTTTGCTCGTGAATGTAAGACAGGATTTTTAGATAAACTTATTGCAAAACTATTATCATAGAAAATCTTAGTTGGTTCATAGTCTAAATTAAAATCTTTTAAAGTTTGTCTGATCCATAGGATTTGAGTACAGCAAAGTGCGGCAGCTATATATTCAGCTTCAGTTGTAGATAATGCTACACAATTTTGCTTTTTGCTAAACCATAACACTAAAGAATTTCCTAATAATTGACAAGTGCCACTGGTGCTTTTTCTTTCAGACTTACATCCTGCAAAATTAGCATCACTATAACCTACTAAGTTTAAAGAACTGTGTTTAAAGTAAAACAGTCCGAAATTGATGGTTCCTAATAGATATTTAAAAATTCGTTTAACAGTAAGTAGGTGTGATTCCTTAAGATTAGATTGATATCTAGCACAAGTACACACACTAAACATAATATTTGGTCGGCTAGCTATTAAATAAAGTAATGAACCAATCATACTTCTATATTGTTTTACATCTACAGTTTTTCTAGAGTCATCTTTATCCAACTTGGTGATAGTACTCATTGGTGTATTCTTTGTTTTAGTGTTGTCTAAACCAAACATCTTTAATAAATCTTGAGTATATTTTTCTTGTGAAATAAAAGTACCCTGATCTAATTGCTTAATTTGTAAGCCTAGAAAAAATGATAGTTCACCCATCATACTCATTTCAAATTGATTAGTCATATCTTTCGAAAAGGACTCAACTAATTTATCATTTGTTGCTCCAAATATGATGTCATCTACATAGATTTGAACTACCAATATATCTTTTTCGATCTTCTTGATAAAAAGAGTGTGATCTGCCTTTCCCATAGAATACCACTTTTCCATAAGGAATTTAGATAATCTCTCATACCAAGATCTAGGGGCTTGTTTAAGGCCATATAGTACCTTCTTAAGCTTATAAACATACTCAAGATGTTTTGAATCTTCAAAACCTATAGGTTGTTTTACATACACTTCTTCTTTTATATATCCATTTAAAAGGGCAGTCTTAACATCCATTTGATATAATTTGAAATCCATATAACAAGCATATGCTAACAAAATTCGTATTAATTCTAGTCTAGCAACAGAAGCAAATGTTTCATCATAGTCAAGTCCTTCCTCTTGCTTGTAACCTTGAGCAACTAATTTAGCTTTATTTTTAACTATATGTCCATCTTGATCTACTTTATTTCTAAATACCCACCTTGTTCCTATTATGGACTAATTTTCAAGTGGTGGAACTAGATCCCATGCCTCATTTCTTATAAATTGATTTAGCTCATCTTGCATAGCTAAATACCAAAATTCATCTTCTAAGGCATCTTCAATTTTCTTAGGTTCTAGTAAAGAAACAAATGAATAAGAACCACAAATGTTGACTAGTGATGACCTAGTCCTAACTCCTTGATTAGGATCGCCTATTATCTGATCGATAGGATGAGATGAAGCATAACGCTAATTTCTATGTTGTTTCATATTTTCTATAGGTATGATGTTTGGGTTTTCCCAGCACTACACTAGAAAAACTTGGATTTGTTACTTCTGTTTTTACTTAGTTAATTTATCTTTATGCCTATTCTCTCTTTTAGAAGTAAACAAACAACCATTAATACAATTTAGATATTAATTCCAATTTGTACTTTAACGTCAAGTGCATAGTGTCTATTGTATCAGTGTGCAAGTACAGGTCGATCCCATAGGGAATTGCTGACGAACTTGAGAACTGTTTGCTTGTTAAAAATCAAATTTATATATTCAATAAACTCTCCGTTGACTCATAGTTAACTCAACAGACTAAGTTCGTGGACTTAAGTTAACTCCACGAGCTTGACTTTTCTTTTTAATATTGCTATTTACAGAGGAATTCGGCCAACCATTGGGCAATTCCACAAATTGTAAATAACATCAATTAAGCTCTTTAATGTTAGTTAACATAGGATTTATCATTAAGCAATACTAACATTCAGATAATTCAAGCAGTAACCATTAAAATCTTTAAGTCTTTTGAACGAACCAATTTCAGTAAACTGTAAAACTAAAATAAACATAAAGCAATCACAACACTAACAAAGATAACATTAATTATGATACAACACAAACAATACAACATACAAACATAGATAAATTATTTTTGGTATTTTTAATTTAATATGAACGTGGAAATGGGCGATAGGTGAAATGTAAAGTAATCTCACTTGACAGTAAATATTTCTGACACAACTTGCAACGTGATTACACCACTGAAAATTAAACCACTTACAATTCTGTCTCCTCTCCCTATAAAATCGCGAGTCCAGAATTGCAAGATGATCTCCTCTTCAGCATACAGGCATCAACCTGAAGCTAAGGCTAGAAGCTTTACGATCTCTTGAAATATGAGTCGGCGTTTGGTGAAAATGGCTTCCCTTCTCGCGACGCGGTCACTCCTCACAATGTTGTCAAGCATTGTGTTTGGCTCGAAATTGACCCGACATCAGGCAAGTATCCTCACAGACCTCCGATGGTTGGTGATTATGGTGGTGATAATGGTGATGATGATGGTTGGTGTGGTACTTCAGAGAATTGCGACGCCGATCCTCCTCTACACACACTATCCGCCCATCGATCACACACCGATCACACACTCCTTTTTTTCTTCTTTTCTTTTATATTTCTTCAATAGTAACTACTTCTGCTTGAATGGTTAGTTGGATTTCCTTCATTCGTATCTACTGTGATGCTTTCTTCTCCCTATGTGATTGAATTCCTGCGTGATACGTGCAAACATGGTTTTTCTCTTCCAACTGTCTGTTCCTGCAACTGCTACAATGGCATATTAGAAAATATATAGTCTGTGGAGTTACAGATAACTCAACGGACTTTCTTCATTGATTTAACTATAAAACACGTGCATAAATTTAACTATCTGATGCTCAGGTGCATTTCGGATACTTATAAACTTAACTATCCGATGCTCAGATGCATTTCGAATAGTTACAAATAACTCACCGATATATAACTTAAGTAAATCTACTAGATCTCAACACGTGTCAGCAGCAGTTTAATCATAAAATAACATTTCGGAGAGTTACAGGTCTAACCATCCGATGCTCAGCTACAATTTCGGATAGTTATAGCTAACTCACCGTAAATCCACTTAAGTCAATTTCCTAAAACATGACACGTGTCCTTAGCTATTTTATAAAATAAAAGGAGATTTCGGAGAGTTATAGGGACAACTATCCGATGCCCAGCTGCAATTTCGGATAGTTATAGATAACTCACCGAAAGTTCACTTAAGTCATTCATTATGGTTTCAACACGTGTACTTCAAGAAATAATAAAATATTCTCTCAAAACATAATTGTTCGGCAATTTAAACATAACTATCCGATACATATTGGGTCTGTTAAACACAACTGTCCGAATTTGTTCGGTATGTTAAACATAACTGTCCAAAATATCAGAAAATTCGGATACTTAAGAATTTCACAGCCTGCAACTTATCGACAGTTCATAAATGTACTAAATTAACATTAATTCCCCAAAATTAAGCAGATTCTTCAATTAAAGCATATAATAGTGCAATTATAACATAATGGCTTAATTCTTATATGGTAAGCTAAATATTATGTAATTAACCATCATTTAACTGTTAATAATATGTATTTTTTCATTCTAAACACTTCTCCCGTACCTAAATTTTGCTAGTCCCTTAGCAAACTAAGATCTAATTAATTGGTCTTTAAAAGTGCTAGAATTAATTCTTCCCCTTTGTTTTTCTTCTGTTTAGCATAAAAATATATTCTATATGTTTCAGTAATCAACCTACAAATATACTTAGAATATATGTAAATTACATACAAAGTATATCATCATCATATAAGTGTTAATTATATTATCATTTGTTCTTCTTTTCATCATCTATCATCCTAAATTTTCCAATAAGATTTCTAGAAGAAATTTCAACAACATATGAATCAAAGTACAATCCAATTCAATCTGATTAAGACAAGTAGAATAAAGAATTATATCTCCATTAAACAACTTCAAAAGTCAATTCCAGATTCATATTTCAGCAATTCTAGATAACAGAAAATATACTCGATTCATAAGATATCTGTATTTCACAAAACACTTGTATCTTTTCAGAACAGTATATGTATTTTTTTTTTTTTTCTTTTATTTTTTCGTACTTTAAAAGTTAATTTGACAAGCTTGAATCATATAAGAGCTTTCTAATGTACCCATGTAACGAGCTTTCAATCAACAATCCCAGATCTGATTAGGATCTTAGGTTGCCAGATTTTAAGAGTCCTTTTTCAAGTCAACAATTTTTACATACCTATCTGCTCTAGTACAAAAGGCTCGTGATCAAATAAGTCAATAAACTCTCAAAAAATTTCCTTTTTTTTTTTTTTTTTCAATCAAACTACAAACACAAAACAAAATACAAATGTAGTAAAATGCCAATCTCATATAGTCCTGCTTCTATCATTTACTGAAAATATGAATCCATAACAATAAGCTCATACTTTTTCTGTAGTTTAATAAGATCTACACATAAATCATTCTACAAGTTCAATCAATCAAATTAAATGTATCTTTAATCATGTGTTTCATTTAATCTAGAATTCACATCTCAGCTCTTTCAGGACTTCAGATAATTTACTGATTTTTCATTAAGCATTCTGATTTCATTTTAAAATCGTGAAATTGTTAAACTCATGAAATTCAGAAAAACATAAGATACTATATCTAGATTTGCATAAATAGTAAATTCAATAGCATCTTATATAGCCTTCTAAATATAACATTCAAGCAGTTTATAAAAATTTTACAGTCTCAATTATCGGATAGTTACAGCAAGTTCATAAAAATTTTCAATTTCCTCAAAACTTTGCAGTACTATTTTAATTTCTTTAATTAACAAACTTACATGGCTGTTACTTCAATTACCTCCCCCCCCATACCTACATTTTGCATTGTCCTCAATGTAAAAGATTTGACAATAAGTACATTAATTGTAGCAGGCATGAATACAATTTTGCTTGATTTAAAATTCAGGATGAGTAATTAATTGCATACCTTGTTTCATTTGTATCTCCTTCTGCATATTCCGATTTTTGATTCTGAAAAACTTTTCATTCACAGATAAAAGCAAAATATAAAACAAAATAACATTTAACAAATATTAATAAATCGGTGTCTTGTGTGGAACCCAGACTCCTATGCCTTTGGTGGCTCACAAGCAAGCCAGTTGGTTTCCTAGAATAGATACCAACAAATTGGATTGATATTTTGTTTAGTTTATTTTTTTTTTTTATAAAATGAACATGAAAACTTCAAAATTCTCTTTTTTTTTTAAAAAAAATAAATGCAAAATACACAAAACATTAAACACACAAAATCACAGCTTAAGAACATGATTGAAAAGTAGAAATAAATGGAATAAATGTATCAGTCCAAGCAAATTTTTTAGGCATAGTTCTTCTTGCTATTAATTCTGTTTTAATGTAGTTCTTGTTACTTCTTAATTTGTAAACATGTAATATATTATAAATTCCAAATACGAGTGTATTACCATTAATGATATGTAATGCAGAAAGAGATCCATTTTGGTTCCAAGGTAATGTAGCAGTTTCTATTTCTACATCTATTTCAATATACTCCTCTTCCCACTTCCATTCATTTATGTCTTCCATAATCCATATTTGAAATTTCATCAATTCATCCCACCATCTTATCAAACATAAAGTAGGATCAACTTCTTCATTATACCACATTCTTATTTGAATTTCATTAAATTCTGCAGATGGTGGTTTAGCTATTTCACTCGGTACAGGTAAAATTTCTATATATTCATCATAATTGTCTATGCTCACTATGTATAAATCAGATCCATATGCTAATGATATCTCCGTGACTAGATATATATATCCATCAAGTATGACATGTGTTTGGTTAATTAATGATTTCTATCCTAGATATATCATAATATTTTCATTCCAAGATCTGCTCAGAAAATTATACACACTTAAGCGTAAATCTTCACCACAATTTCCTGTAGGTCTCCAATAATATAATTTTTTAGGAATTGCAAAATTTTTATTAGAAAATATTAAAGCTGACCCACAATTTACAGTTGGTGCTTCAAATCTATTAGGTCTTCCTATATTCCATTCTTCTCCTATTATAGGATTTCTTATCAAAATATCAGGTAATAATAAACTTGCATACCTTGGTCTCGTCTTGTATATAATTAATCCTTCATCTATCCCCATAATATGATTTATTCCTTCTAATGCATTGGGTGGAATTCCAGTAGTTTCTTCCATAGCCAGATATTCATGGGTATTTGAACTACGATTAAATGACCTCTATATGAATCCATCTCTAATCTTAGTCATTTTTGCAGCTTGTAGTGCCTGAAAATATTTTTCTTCAATATAGTCTTTAATTTCCTTTGATACACAACACAACCTACACAGATCTTTAGCTGACAAGTTACTTAGTACTTCCCTTAGTGCATCCAACGGTAATTGCATCAATTCCATTTGTCGATTCTGTAAAACACAAAGAAAAATTTAGTAGAGACAAAAATTAACATAACTACTGCACACCCTCGTGGAGTTAAGGCATAACTCAACGGACTAAGTTCGTTGAGTTAAAAATTAACGCTACGATACTATTAACTAAAAATAAAAAACATATATACATACAGATAGTTGCTTCAAATATGCTGCTTCATTCAGCTGCCCTCCCAGAAGAGGTATCAATTTCATTAACCGTTCTATTGACAAGATTAGGTATAGCTTGTATTGGCAATCCTCTAGTAGGTCTAACTTCCATTGGTTCCTTCTGTCTAAGTGATATATTTCTATTCTGATTTTGAATTGCAGCATTTCCAAATATAAATTCTAGACGATTGTTTACTTGTTGGATTATCTTTTCTAATTTCTCTATTCTAGCTCCTTGTTCAATTAATACTTCACAACTTATGTTCTTCTCATTTATATTTTCTCCTCCTTGGAAATTGTTGTTTCTCCAAGATAAATTCGGGTGATTTCTCCAATTAGGATGATAAGAATTTCCCAAGTTATCTCTCTGATTTCTAGCATAAATAATATCTAAGTCATTTATGTTTGTATTCTTTTCTGCTAGCTTTTGATTTAATGATAACTCTTCTATTTTCTTTGTTAATTCATTTAATTTCACTTCAAGCATAGTATTGGAATTTATTTCATGCATTCCTCTTAGCAATATTCTTTTATCTACAATAGCTTCAGCTGAATTTTCCCACTATGCAGTTCTTTTTGCAAAATTTTCTAAATATGCCCGTGCTTCTTCACTACATAATTTTAAAAATCCATTTTGACAAGTAGATTCTAATAAAGATTTCGTTGAAACATCTATGCCTTCATAAATTATACCTATTAATTATGCTTTACTCATTGCATGATGTGGACATTGAGTTAGTAAATCTTTAATTCTTTCAAAATATTTCCAGAATGACTCACCCTGTTTATGGCTACACATTAATATTTCTTTCTTCTTTTTAATCGTTTGATGTGTTGGATAATATTTTCCAGAAAAACAGAGCAAAATTCAGTCCATGTAGAAATTGAATCAGGCAACAAAGTATATAATTATCTCTTAGCTGTGTCTTTTAAAGAAAAAGGAATATATCTAAGTTTAATAGCATCTATACTCATGTTCGGCATTTTCATCATTTGACAAACTTCGTTAAATTCTCTAAGGAAATAATAGGCATCCTCTCTTTCTAATCCATGAAAATGTGGCAATTGACTAATATAATTAGATTTCAGTTCAAACCTATCTCTCTCAAAGTTTGGCAATCGAATACATGAAGGTTCATCAACTAATTCAGGATACAGAATCTCTCCTAATGGTTTTTCTACTTGAGCAGCCATCTCTACGTTCTCTTTTAAAGAAAGGTTAGCTACACCCCAAAGAATTTCATTAAAGTTCAGTTCAGAAAATTTTTCAGTACTCCTCTACAATGAAAATTCCTGGGTATGTGTTCTTACTAATCGTTTAGTGCTTAGAGAATGAGTCCTTATGCTCATAAATAAATAGCAGAATATTAATTACATACCAGTCTGAAGCTTTCCATTCAATAAATATTTGTTGTCGGATGAAGTTGAATCAGCTGCTTCTCCTTCCAGTTCCTCCAACGCAATCTCCTTTCTTTTAAAAGTGCTAGTAACTCGTAAATAACATTCTATTTTATATATATACTGCGCATCCATAAAGTGAATAAATCTCGTTGCTATTAAAATGAAACAGCTCTAACAGTTGCTTAAATTAATTCAATTCAAGGCCCCGGCAACAGCGCCATAAAACTTGTTTGCGTTTTCCCAACACTACACTAGAAAAACTTGGATTTGTTACTTCTATTTTTACTTAGTTAATTTATCTTTATGCCTATTCTCTCTTTTAGAAGTAAACAAACAACCTTTAATACAATTCAAATATTAATTCTAATTTGTACTTTAACTGCAAGTGCACAGTGTCTATTGTATCAGTGTACAAGTACAGGTCGATCCCATAAGGAATTGCTGAAGAACTTGAGAACTGTTCGTTTGTTAACAATCAAATTTATAGTTAACTCAACGGACTAAGTTCGTTGAGTTATGGCTAATTCAACGGACTAACCTCGTGGACTTAAGTTAACTCCACGAGCTTGACTTTTCTTTTTTAATACTGCTATTTACAGAGGAATTCGACCAACCATTAGGCGATTCCACAGATTGTAAATAACATCAATTAAGCTCTTTAATGTCCGTTAACATTGGATTTATCATTAAGCAATACTAACATTCAGATAATTCAAATAGTAACCATTAAAATCTTTAAGTCTTTTGAACGAACCAATTTAAGTAAACTATAAAACTAAAATAAACATAAAACAATCACAACATTGACAAAGATAACATAAATCACGATATAACACAAACAATACAACACTCAATTACAACGTACAAACATAGATAAATTGTTTTTGGTATTTTTGATTTAATATGAACATGGAAATGGGTGACAAGTGAAATGTAAAGTAATCTCACTTGAGAGTAAATACTTCCGACACTAATTGCAACGTGATTACACCACTGAAAATTAAACCATTTACAATCCTGTCTCCTCTCCCTATAGAATCGCGAGTCCAGAATTGCAAGATGATCTCCTCTTCAGCATACAGGCATCAACCTGAAGCCAAGGCTAAAAGCTTTACGATCTCCTGAAATATGAGTCGGCGCTTGGTGAAAATGGCTTCCCTTCCCGCAACGCGATCACTCCTCACAATGGTTATCAGGCACTGTGTTTGGCTCGGAATCGACCTGACATCAGGCAAGTATCCTCACAGATCTCCGATGGTTGGTGATTATGGTGGTGATGATGATGGTTGGTGTGGTACCTCAGAGAATTGCGACGCTTATCCTCCTCTGCACACACTGTCCATCCATCGATCACACACCTTCTTCTTTTTTTCTTCTTTTCTTTTATATTTCTTTAGTAGTAACTGCTTCTGCTTGAATGGTCGGTTGGATTTCCTTCATTCATATCAACGGCGATGATTTCTTTCCCTACGCGATATGTGCAAACATGGTTTTTCTCTTCCAACTGTTTGTTCCTGCAACCGCTACAGTGGCATATTAGAAAATATATAGTCCGTGGAGTTACAAATAACTCAACGGACTTTCTTCGTTGATTTAACTATAAAACACGTGCATAAATTTAAATATCCAATGCTTAGGTGCATTTCGTATACTTATAAACTTAACTATCCGATTCTCAGATGCATTTCGGATAGTTATAAACTTAACTATCCGATGCTTAGATGCATTTCGGATAGTTACAAATAACTCACCGATATATAACTTAAGTAAATCTACCAGATTTCAACACGTGTCAACAGCAGTTTAATCATAAAATAACATTTCGGAGAGTTATAGGTCTAACTATCCGATGCTCAAATGCATTTCAGATAGTTACAGCTAACTCACCGAAAATCCACTTAAGTCAATTTCCCAGAACATGACACGTGTTCTTAGCTATTTTATAAATAAAAAGAGATTTCAGAGAGTTACAGGGATAACTATCTGATGCCCAGCTGCAATTTCGGATAGTTATAGATAACTCACCGAAAGTTCACTTAAGTCATTCATTATGGTTTCGACACGTGTACTTCAGGAAATAATAAAATATTCTCTCAAAACATAACTGTTCGGCAATTTAAACATAACTATCCGATACATATTCGGTCTGTTAAACATAATTGTCCGAATTTGTTTGGTATGTTAAACATAACTGTCTGAAATATCAGAAAATTCAGATACTTAAGAATTTCACAGCATGCAACTTACCGACAGTTCATTAATGTACTAAATTAACATTAATTCCCCCAAATTAAGCAGATTCTTCAATTAAAGCATATAATAGTGCAATTATAACATAATGGCTTAATTCTTATATTATAAGCTAAATATTATGCAATTAACCATCATTTAACCGTTAATAATATGCACTTTTTCATTCTAAACTAGAGACTAATTCCCAAACATCATTTCTGATGAATTGATTTAGTTCTTCTTGCATTGCCACTATCCAATTTTCATCAGATAATGCTTCTTCTATATTTTTTGGTTCTACCATAGAAATATACATACACATACTATTTAAATTTACTAAAGCTCTAGTTTTAGCTGCCTCATTAATATTACCAATAACTTAAGTGATGAGATGTGATGAAGAATAACACCAATTTCTTTGATTTTCCTCAATATTCTCATCAACATCTAAAGGTACATCACTTTCATCATTAGTTTGATCATTTAAGTTCATATTTTTGATTTTCTCTAATAAATCTCCAATCTCTCTATTGATCTCTAATTCTTTTGGGAAATTGATCATATCTTCATTATCAGCTTTAGATTGAGATTCTCTAAAAGAATTTTCATTGAAGTTTACATGGAGGGTTTCTTCAATAGTTCTAGAAGTCTTGTTATATACTTTATAGACTTTACTTCTAGTAGAGCAACCTACAAAAATTCCTTTATCCGCTTTGGCTTGAAATTTATCCATTTTATCCTTAGTATTAAGAATAAAACACTTGCAGCCAAATGGTTTCATATAGGACATTTTTGGAACCCTATCAAACATAATTTCAAACGAAGTTTTATTAACAAGAGGTCTTAAGTGACTTTTGTTAATAATATGACAAGTTGTATTTATTGCTTTAGCCCAAAGATTTTGAGGTAAATTATGTTCATTTAACATAGTTCTAGCCATTTCCTAAAGTAATCTATTCTTTCTCTCAACAACACCATTTTGAGACGGTGCTATTGGAAAAGAAAATATGTGATCAATGCCATTATCTATACAGTAATTATCTATTTGATCATTATCAAATTCAGTACCATGATCACTCCTAAGTTTTTGAACAAAGACACTTTGTTCATTTTGAACAAGATTGCAAAACATTTTAAACTTTTCAAAAACTTCTATCTTAGATGTTAGAAAGTATACTCAAGTGTATCTAAAGAAGTCATCTACTAAAACAAATACATACCGTTTACCACCAAGACTCATGATTCTTGTTGGTCTAAATAGATTCATAGGTATAAGTTCTAAGACTCTCTTGCTTGATATATCAGTTTTGGATTTAAAAGAGTTTTTATGAAGTTTACCTAACTTACATACATCACACATAAAATCCTTTGAGTATTTAATCTTAGGTAAACCTCTTACTAAATTTTTTCTAGATAGTTTATGTAACAGTTTCATATTTATATGTCTGATCCTTCTATGCCACAGATATTCATCACTAGTTTCAACTAGCAAATATGAATTTAAATCAACTACACTAGAAGGTAAAGATAAAATACATACAGAACATTTTCTTTTGGCAATAAACTTAAGTTCATCTGTATTTTTATCAATAATTTTGTATACATCATCTTCAAATAATACATAATATCCATTATCAGTTAGTTTTATAACACTCAGCAAATTAAATCCTAGGTTTTCTACATATAGTACATTCAAAATAACACAAGTAGGAGTTATTTGAACATTGCCCATACCTATGATTTTATCCTTGCTTTTGTTTCCAAATGTAACATTTCCTTTCTTAGTATTTGTAAAATTTTTCAGTAGACTCTTCTGTTTGGTCATGTGACTTGATGCTCCACTATCCAAGATCCATTTTGATGTTGTTTCCTCTTGCAAAACAAATTAAGAAGAACTTTTCCTTAGTACCTAATGTTGTTGAGGACCAAGTTCATTAAACGCATATTTCTTTTTTTTGTTTATAAATAGTTTTACATTATCATTTACATTCTTATTAGTTGTAAGTACTAATGATTTATCATTAGCATCATACTTACTTATAGCATTATTACTCTTATAATCATTCTTTTTAATTTTAGATGTAGTATAACCAAGACCAAATCGATTTTTATGAGATGTTAATTTATTTTGGTCATACTCATACATTTTAGTAAGTTCATACCAAGATTTTGTACTTATATTTGAATTTTCAATACTTACAAAATCTTTTTCTGCATAAGAATTTTCAAATAAAGAACATATAGAATGAGTAATTGGTCTAACACTAAAGTTTTGAATTTCATGCTCAGGTTTCAGAAATTTCAGTTTACTATGATTGTTTGACACTTTTAAAACATTAGTGACTGAATTTCCAGAACAAGAAATAAGATTTTATGAAACATTGATAGTCATGTTAGAAGTACATTTAAATAAATCACATTGGTTTATATTATTACTACTTGATTCATCCCTTGAAGTACCTACTTCTACATATTTATTACCTTGTTTCATGATAAAATGAATTTTAGTCTTAGATTTACTTGAACTACAATTAATAAATCCTTTATTGGCTTGAGATTTAGGATATTCAGGATAATCAAATCTTAAGCCATATTTATATGACATCGTAGGGGTACTAGTTAGTTTGTCTAACTTAGTTTTACTTAAATTCCATTTCTCAATGGTGGAATTTAAATCTAGCTCTCTCATTTTTAATCTATTAGTCTCTAACTCAAGATCATTTATATTCTTTCTCAGCATTTCATTTTCAGATTCTATCTTTAATTTTTCAGCATTTGTATTCTATATTTGTTCATGCAAGACACATTCATTAAATCTAAATTTATGCAAATCTCTAGCATGATTTTCATTATCACATTTAAACTTTTCTAAAGTAGTAGATAGGAAACAATTATCTTCTTCCAAAATGGACAAAGAGTTTCTAATATTCTTATTTTCCAATTTACAAACTTTAAGTTTATGTAATAATGCATGATAAGCACATAATAATTCATCAAAGTTAAAATCTGAATGACTTTCAAGATCAGATATTACCTTAGACTCATCTGCCATGAAGCACACATGAGCAATGTCTTCTAATTCTTGTTCTTCTCCTGAATGTAAAGATTTTGATGATAATTCCTTAGATTCAGACTCTTCTAACGTGTCATCCCAAGTGACCTTCAAAGCCTTTTTCTTGTAAAATTTTTTCTGAGTCATCTTGTTCTGATTTGTCCTACTATGCTTTCAATTTGTCCTATTAATTTCTATTTAAAAACAAGGAAGGCAGAATAAGCAATGATATTAAATAAGTTGGTATCGATTTTATATCGAAGATTATTAACAAAGCTCTAATACCACTTGTAGGATCGTATTGCTACACAAGAGGGGGGTGAATTGTGTTTTTCAACATTTTCGATTATAATTGAAACTTCAAAACACAAAAACAAGTCGAGACACTGTTTTCATAAAATCATTTTTATTCAAGGTTTCAATTACAATATACAATTCAATTCTCCTCAGAAATTGTAGATGCAATTATATATCGATACCATGTTTCATCTATACAATTTCATAACTACAAACAGAGAAAACTAATGTGCGGAATTTAAAACATTTCTCCCTGTTTGTGATCTTTCTTCTTCTTCTTCTTTTTCTTCTTCAGCAATTCTTCAGTGACGAATATCTTACTTTCTCTACTTCACTGAATTTGCTTTCTTCTGATACTTCAAATCTTTAGTGACATAAATCTTGCCTTTTTCTGCTTCACTGAATTTTCTTCCACCTAAGAGCTTTTCCCTAAAAGGTGTGTTTGATCCCTAAAAAGATTTTTCATTTAGTGTGCAAGGATAACTTGATCAACGAGAGTTCTACGCTTTTTATACTGTATCTTCATTTCATGCATATCCTTCATGTTTAATCACTACCAGTCTTCCACTTTTTCACGTCTTCTCTTTTTCTTTCATCGAAATACACACATTCTGACCCACGTTTACATTTCAAATTTTCTTTAATCATCAATCTTGGATCTCTAAAAAATTTCCTACAAAATAAACTTTCTTGTCTAAAAATTTTTCATCAAGTATAATAAGAAGTCGTTGTGTTAATATTAACTAAACGAGTAAAACAAGTACATATATAACTTAACGTTTTTAACTTAACGAGTTCCTCATGTGACAACTCACGTGACAAGTACTATAGCTAACTCAATGAACTAAGTTTGTGGTGTTACGCTAACTCAATGAACCAACTTCGTGGTGTTACGATAACTCAACGAACAAATTCCGTTGTGTTATAGATAACTTAATGAACTAGTAATAAATAAATATTTTTATAATAAGAATTTTACCACGTGCAAAAATAACAACTTAAGTTTTATAACGCTAACCTAACGCATTGCCTTAATGTTCAATATAGCAACTCAACACGTTTAGTTATGTTAACTTAATGTGTTAAACATGTGCACCTCACGTGATACAATATAACATTCGTAACCTTTAATTTCACCACGTGTACAACACTAACTTAACGAGTTCGTCTCTTCTTTTACTCACTAACTTAATGAGTTCTCACGTGACCTATTTTAACCTTTAAGCCTCCAACTTAACGAGTTCTCACGTGACCTTTATACAAATAACATTCTAACTTAACGAGTTATCTAAATGTGCACAGTTCATGATTCAGAAAATATAACTTTAAAACATATCATGCTTTTCAATAATAACACATGTTATTTTAACATTTAGTTAAATGAGAAATTAATGCAATGAAACGACTAGTTATTTAACTTCGTATAATTTCAGATCCAATACAGACAAGTATTTATATCAATAAACTTTTTCTGTATTAATTGATGTTTTTAATTTCTTTTCACAAGCAATAGTAATTGAGCAAATATGATTACTTTTATTCAGCACACATCATCAAAACAAAATACTCAACAAGATTTGTAGAATATCTTCTAAGTTACCACTTTAGTCAAACACTTATCTTTTAAGTCTTGTAGAGACCTCCAACATTTATCTGTAACTCTTCAAGTTTTTGCACCTGCAAAATACGTAATTGAAACAAGAAAACTTATCTATTCATTAGTCACTTTATAGAAATTCGAACAATTATCTTACTTTTCGATTTTCATTACTAAACGCACATGGAAAACATGTGGAAACTTAAAACATTAAAAACACACATATAGATAACTTAACTATACGAGTTTTTTTAACATAACTCTTCAACTAAATAAAAACTTTAACTATCTAAAATTTTAACTATTCGAAAACTTTAACAATCTGAAAATCTTAACTATCCGAAATTCAAATGAAACTTCTCGATAAGTTGTCAACATTTAATTACGTGATTATCATACTTAGAAAATATTATTTAGACTTATTTATAAACTTTAATAAAATATTCATCATCAAAACAAAATTCCTAACAACTTATATTCTAAATACAAAATGTAATATTTGTATTTATTGTTTAAATATTTGAACAATATATTTTCTGTAAATATATGTCAAGTTTTATCAAAGTTTACAAAGAAGTAAGTTATAAATACCTATCTCTCATTTTAATACTTTGTAATTATCTTTTTGATTAATGACAAAAGGAGAGAGGTAATAATGTGATTATATTTGTAATTATCTTTTTGATTAATGACAAGAAGAGAAAAGTAATAGTGTGATTATATAGTATAGATTAATGTTATCCCCGTAGGATGTTCCATTGTATCATTATCTCTCTCTCTTTTTAGACATTCCACTTAGATTTATTGATTGATTTGTCTATCAAAGAATGACGCTTCTTCCTTTAGCAAATTAAGAAATTAATGATCAGGTCTCAACGTAGTGCGTTAAGCAACATACATAGTAATGTGTTTAATTACTACTTTTATATATATGTTGCACCATAAAATTAAGGTTCCCAACCACAACTTATTTTCCACTATTTTAAAGTTAAATGCAAACTAATTTTCTCAAGCACGACTTTCTTCCATTGAATTCATCAACGAGAAGGTTGTGAATGATACATACATACATATATATATATATATCCCATCTTTCTCGAGAAGAGTATCAAGATTAATTCAATAGCATTTTCTATTATGAATATTATTTGTAAATCATTAATGTAATGTTATTTGTTGGGTGTATTGTTATTGCGAACTCATCTTAGACCTTATCATGTTGTGGGTTTATGTATATATGTAAGTCTTCTTCCAACTTGACGTCCCATAAGTACAGAATGGGAATTTTATAAGCAATTAAGATGTTGATGAAAGAAAAGGTAAAAAAATATGTAAAATAGGATGCGTTATTTACGTCATGGAATATTAATTTCATGTTTTCTTGCTCGATCGTTTGCAAACAAAAGTCATCCTCTCTAAGGAAATAATAGGCATCCTCTCTTTCTAATCCATGAAAATGTGGCAATTGACTAATATAATTAGATTTCAGTTCAAACCTATCTCCCTCAAAGTTTGGCAATCGAATACATGAAGGTTCATCAATAAATTCAGGAAATAGAATCTCTCCTAATGATTTTTCTACTGGAGCAGCCATCTCTACGTTCTCTTTTAAAGAAAGGTTAGCTACACCCCAAAGAATTTTGTTAAAGTTCAGTTCAGAAAATTTTTCAGTACTAATCTGCAATGAAAATTCCTGGGTAGGTGTTCTTACTAATCGTTTAGTGCTTAGAGAACGAGTCCATGTGCTCATAAATAAATAGCAGAAGATTAATTACATACTAGTCTGAAGCTTTCCATTCTATAAATATTTGTTGTCGGATGAAGGTTGAATCAGTTGCTTCTCCTTCCAGTTCCTCCAACGCTTTCTCCTTTCTTTTAAAAGTGCTGGTAACTCGTAAATAACATTCTGTTTCATATATATACTGCGCATCCATAAAGTGAATAAATCTCATTGCAAGAACGTGGCTTGCAATGTGCATCGTGGTTATTGTTTTTATGGGTACGTGTACCACTACTAATTTCAAATTTTGGTAACCGCTAAATCGACGAAGTTTCGTTTGTGGTTAAAAGAATAACCGTTCTGTTTAATTCACGAACTAACCTCGTTGAGTTACAGATTACTCAACAGAACATATTCGGTTATTGTTGCTAACTCCACAGACTAATTTCGTTGAGTTACAGATAACTCAACGGAGTGACCTTATATTATATTACTGACCTCGTGGAGTTACGGTTAACTCAACGGACTTACTTCGTTGAGTTAACACTTAGCAACATCTAAGTTTCACTCTCGTAAGTTTTCTATTCTGTTTTTTTTTTTCTTTGTTTTTCATTCTGCTAACTGTAAGAAAGTTAAATCTGTCATTAATGCCTCATTTTGATTAAAATATATTTAAATCTGAACATTATATAAAGATTTAACTTGCAGATCATTTTACGTTATGCAGAATTTACATTTTACCTTATAACATGTAGAAATTTTTAAGCAGTTATCCTGTCATTCAGCAAATTGTAAATCTGTTACATATTCATAAAGTTCCACAAATTACATAATATTCAATAAATTCCATTCATTTCACATCCAAATACATATGAAAATTGCATCTGAAAAATTATATTCATTAATATGAATCAATTACATTACAAGTACACCATACAATTTCATACAATTTTACACAAGTAGACGAACAATACAATTTAATCTCTATGCCTAAATTCATCTACTTCCTTCTGGAGTTTTTCTAATTTTAGGTCTTAGCTACAGTACTCATTTGAGTTACAGTTAACTCAACGGAATAAGCTCATTGACTAACTCAAGACTTAACGGAGTATACTCGTTGAGTTAAGCGTAACTCAACGGACCCCGTACAAGCAAATATAATAATAAAAATATTACAGAGAATAGTTTTTCTGTTTTTTTACCGATTTAACCGATACTATGCTTCGGTCAGACCTAAATATTTTTTATTTTTTTTATTTTTCTTTCGGTTGAACCGATACTATGTTTCAGTAAAACCAATATTTTTTTCTGAAAATTAATATACAATTTTTTTTTGCTAGTTTAACCGATACTATGCTTCGGTCAGACCTAAATATTTTTTATTTTTTTATTTTTCTTTCGGTTGGACTGATACTATGTTTCGGTAAAACCAATATTTTATTCTGAAAATTAATATACACTTTTTTTTAATGTTCCGATCATACCGATGGATCCAGTCGGTTGAACCGCAACTATTTTTATGTTTTATATATATTTTTAATGTTTAACTCAATTCAATTCAATTCCCCGGTAATGGCGCCATAAAACTTGTTTGGGTTTTCCCAGCACTACACTAGAAAAACTTGGATTTGTTACTTCTATTTTTACTTAGTTAATTTATCTTTATGCCTATTCTTTCTTTTAGAAGTAAACAAACAACCTTTAATACAATTTAGATATTAATTCCAATTTGTACTTTAACTGCAAGTGCATAGTGTCTATTGTATCAGTGTGCAAGTATAGGTCGATCCCACAGGGAATTGCAGACGAATTTAAGAAATGTTTGATTGTGAACAATTCAAATTTATATTCTGTAACTCAACGGACTAAGTTCGTTGAGTTATGGCTAACTCAACGGACCATCCTCGTGGACTTAAGTTAACTCTACGAGCCTGTCTCTTCTTTATAATACTACTATTTACAGAGGAATTCGGCCAACCATTAGGCGATTCCACAGATTGTAAATAACATCAATTAAGCTTTTTAATGCTAGTTAACATTGGATTTATCATTAAGCAATATTAACATTCAGATGATTCAAACAGTAACCATTAAAATCTTTAAGTTTTTTTTGTACGAACCAATTTCAGTAAACTGTAAAATTAAAACTAACATAAAACAATCATAAAACTAATACAGATAACATTAATCACGATACAACACAAACAATACAACACTCAAATACAACATACAAACAAAGATAAATTGTTTTTGGTATTTTTGTTTTGATGTGAACATGGAAATGGGCGAAAGGTGAAATGTAAAGTAATCTCACTTGACATTAAATACTTCCGACACTACTTGCAACGCGATTACACCACTGAAAATTAAACCACTTACAATTCTGTCTCCTCTCCCTATAGAATCGCGAGTCCAGAATTGCAAGGTGATCTCCTCTTCAGCATACAGGCATCAACCCGAAGACAAGGCTAAAAGCTTTACGATCTCCTGAAATATGAGTCGGCGCTTGGTGAAAATGTCTTCCCTTCCCACGACGCGATCACTCCTCACAATGGTTGTCAGGCACTATGTTTGGCTCGGAATCGACCCAACATCAGGCAAGTATCCTCATAGACCTCTAATGATTGGTGATTATGGTGGTGATAATGATGGTTAGTGTGATACTTCGAAGAATTACCGACACTGTCTGTAGAAAGCTCAATGCTCCTCCTCTGTATACACTAGCCGTCCATCGATCACACTTTCTTCTTTTTTTCTTCTTTTCTTTTATATTTCTTCAGTAGTAACTACTTCTGCTTGAATGATCGGTTGGATTTCCTTCTTTCAGATCAACGGCGATGCTTCCTTCTCCATGTGCGATTGAATTCCTGTGTGATACGTGCAAATGTGGTTTTTCCTTCCAACTGTCTGCTCTTGCAACCGCTACAGTGGCATTTTAGAAAATAACTATAAAATACATGCAATAAAGAAATAAGCCGCTAACCTAACGCGTTACCTTAGTGTATATTCATGTAACTCAACGTGTGCAGTTATACTAACTTAACGAGTTAAACATGTGCATCTCACGTGATATTCTAAAGCATTTAAATTCAACACGTGCATAAAATACATGCAATAAAGAAATAAGCCGCTAACATAACGCGTTACCTTAGTGTATATTCATGTAACTCAACACGTACAGTTATGCTAACTTAACGAGTTATAACTTAAGTAAATCTACCAGATCTCGACACGTGTCAGCAGCAGTTTAAACATAAAATAACATTTCAGAGAGTTACAAGTATAACTATCTGATGCTCAAATGTATTTTCAGATAATTACTGCTAACTCACCGAAAATTCACTTAAGACATTCATTCTGGTTTCGACACGTGTACATCTGAAAATAATAAAATATTCTCTCTAAACATAACTGTTCGGCAATTTAAACATAACTATCCGATACATATTCAGTCTGTTAAACATAACTGTTCGAATTTGTTCGGTATGTTAAACATAACTGTCCGAAATATTAGAAAATTTGGATACTTAAGAATTTCACAGCCTGCAACTTACCGATAGTTCATAAATGTACTAAATTAACATTAATTCCCCAAAATTAAGCAGATTCTTCAATTAAAGCATATAACAGTGCAATTATAACGTAATGGCTTAATTCTCATATGATAAGCTAAATATTATGCAATTAACCATCATTTAACCATTAATAATATGCACTTTTTCATTCTAAACAACTACATAATAGGAAATAAACTGTAAGTTAAATATGCATATAATGTTCAGATTTAAATGAGTTTATATTAGAACACTACATTAATGACATGTATTTAACTTTAATTATGTTGCCCAAATGTAGGAGAGAAAAAAATATATAGAAGTTAATACAAGAAGTAAGTTTTAGAAAAATTTGCTAAGTGTTAACTCAACAAAGTAAGTCCATTGAGTTAACCTTAACTCCATGAGGCCAATAATAAAATATAAGGTCACTTCGTTGATTTATCTGTAATTCAACGATGTTAGCCTGTGGAGTTAGCAAATAGGCAACGAAGCTAACACGTTGAGTTAGCAATAACTCAACGAGATTAGTTCGTTAAGTTACAAACAGTAACTGAAGCTAGTTCGTTGAGTTAACTATAACTCAACGAGGTTAGTTCATGGATTAAGCTAAATGGTTATTCTTTTAGCTACAAACAAAACTTTGTGGGTTTAGTGGTTATTGAAATTAGAAGTAGAATATGTATCCATAAAAATAGGAACCATACTGCACGTTACAAGACATGTTCTTGCAACGAGATTCATTTGCCTTATGAATGTGCATTATAAATATAGAACAGAATGTTATTTACGATTTATCAGCACTTGATGGGAGATAAGAAAATTTGTTAGGGAACTAAAAGGAGAAGCAGTTGATTCAACTTCATTTGTCAACAACTATTTACTGAAAGCAAAGCTTTAGACTAGTAAGTAATTAATCTTCTACTATTTTACTTTATGTTAAGAGTTTATGAGCACATGGATTCGTTCTCCTAGCATTAAACGATTAGTAAGAACACCTACATAGGATTATTCAACACAGAGGCATACTAAAATATTTTCTGGATTGGACTTTAACGAAATCCTTAGGGGTGTAGCTAACCTTTCTTTAAAAGAGAACAAAGATATGACTATTCTAGTAGAAAAACCATTAGGGGAAATTCTGTATCCTGAATTAGTTGATGAACTTTCGTGTATTCGATTGCCAAACTTTGAGGGAGATAGGTTTGAACTATAATCTAATTATATTAGTCAATTGCCACACTTTCATGGATTAGAAAGTGAAGATGCCTATTATTTCCTTAGAGAATTTAACGAAGTTTGTCAAATGATGAAAATGCCGAACATGAGTATTGATGCTATTAAATTTAGATATATCCCTTTTGCTTTAAAAGACATAGCTAAGAGATAGTTATATACCCTGTCACCTGATTCAATTTCTACATAGACTAAATTTTGCTCTGTTTCTTTGGAAAAATATTGTCCAACACATCAAACGATTAAAAAGAAAAAGGAAATATTAATGTGTAGCCAAAAATAAGGAGAATCGTTCTGGAAATATTTTGAAAGATTTAAAAATTTACTAACTCAATGTCCACATCATGCAATGAGTAAAGCACAATTAATAGGTATAATTTATGAAGGCATAGATGTTTCAACTAAATCTTTATTAGAATATACTTATCAGAATGGATTTTTAAAATTTTGTAGTGAAGAAGCATGGGCATACTTAGAAAATTTTGCAAAAAGAACTACACAGTGGAAAAACTCAACTGAAGCTATTACAAATAAAAGAATATTGCCAAGGGGAATGCATGAAATAGTTTCAAACACTATGCTTGAAGTTAAATTAACTGAATTAACAAAAAAAATAGAAGAGTTATCATTAAATCAAAAACTAGTAGAAAAGAATGCAAACATTAATGATTTAGATATTATTTATGCTAGAAACCAGAAAGATAACTTTGGAAATTCTTATAACCCTAATTGGAGAAATCACCCGAACCTATCTTGGAGAAATAACAATTTCCAAATAGGAGAAAATATAAGTTATGAAGCATTACTTGAACTATGACTAGAATAGAGAAGTTAAAAATGAAAATTCAACAATTAAACAATCATTTAGATCATGTATTGGGAAATGATGTCATTCAAAATCAAAATATGAATAGAAATATACCCCCTAGACAAAAGGAATCAATAGAAATTTGACCTATGGGAGAATTGCCAATGTAAGTAGTACTTAACCTTGTCAACAAAATTGTTAACGAAATTGATACCTCCTTTGGGAGGGAAGTTGAATGTAGTATAACTAAAGCAACTATGTATAATATAGTAAGTAGAAAAATATAAAAGAAAAAGAAATGTAATTTTAATTATAGTTAGTAGTATCGTAGAGTTATTACTTAACTCAACAAACTTAGTCCGTTGAGTTATGACCTAACTCCACGAGGGTAAGTAAGTAGATATGTTAATTTTATCTCTATTAAGTTTTTGTTTATGTTATATAGAATTATAACAGATGGAATTAATGAAATTACCACTAGATGCACTAAGGGAAGTATTGAGTAACTTATCAGCACTAAGGGAAGTATTGAGTTACTTGAATATACACTAAGGTAACGTATTGTGTTAGTATCTTATAAGTTATTTCTTTATTACACATGTTTTATAGTTAAATCAATGAAGTAAGTTCGTTGAATTACACTAACCCCACGGACTAGTTATTTTCTAATATGCCACTGTCGCAATTGCAGAAACAAGAAATTCGAAGAAAACCACGATTGCATATATCACATAGGAATTCACTCGTGGAATGAAGAAGAAATCACCATCGTTGTTATGAATGAAGGAAATCCAACTGATCATTTAAGTAGAAGAAGTTATTACTAAAAGAAATATAAAAGACGAAGAAAAAATATGTGTGTAAAGGTGGAGAACCGCGCTAACTATAGGAAGCATCAAAAGTTCCCTGAAGCTCCACACCACCACCAAAATCACCAACCATCAAAGGTTTGTGATGATACTTTCTAGATGTTGAGTCGATTCCAAGCCAAACAGGATGACTGACATCCATTGTGAGGAGTGATCGCGTTGCGAGAAGGGAAGCCATTTTCACCAAGTACCGACTCATATCTCTAGAGATCGTAAAGCTTCTAGCCTTGGTTTCAAGTTGATGCCTGTATGCTGAAGAGGAGATCATCTTACAATTCTTAATTCACGATTCTATAGGGAGAGGAGGCAAGATTGTAAGTGATTAAGTTTTCAGTGGTGTAATCGTGTCGCATGTAATGATGGAAGTTTTTACTATCGATAGAGATTTTTACATTTCACCTTTCGTTCATCTTCAAGAACATATCAAAAAAAAAAAACCAAAAATAACAAATTATCTGTGTTTACATTTAATATTAAAGTGTTGTATTGTTTGTTTTGTATCATGATTAATGTTATCATTGTCAGTATTGTGAATGTTTTATGTTTATTTGATTCAAAAAATAAAAAACAGTTTTATTGTTTACTGAAATTGATTCGTTCTAAATACTTAAAGATTTTAATGGTTACTATTTGAAATATCTAAATGTTAGTGTTACTTAATGACAAATCTAATATTAACTAACATTAAAGAGCTTCATTAATGTTATTTACATTCTATGGAACTGCTTAATGGTTGACCGAATTCCTTTGTAAATAGCAGTATTTAACTAGAAATGTAGGCTCATGGAGTTACCTTAACTCCATGAGGTTAGTCCATTGAGTTAACCATAACTCCATGGACTAAGTCCATTGTGTTAACTGTGACTCAACGGAGTGCTTAACTAAACACATATAACTCCAATATAAAAATCAAAATAGTACACAATTCTTACTCAATCTCTATGGGATCGACCTGTACTTACACACAAATACAATATACACTGTGCACTTGTAGTTAAAATACAAATTGGACTTAATATGTAATTTGTGTAAAAGGTTGTTTGTTTACTTCTAAAAAAATTTATTAATATAAGCACAAAAACAAACCAATACAAAGTTTTCTAGCACCACCTAACAAACAAAAGTTGATAATCAATAAATAGCTACACATTAATATTTCCTTTTTCTTTTTAATCGTTTGATGCGTTGGATAATATTTTTTCAAGAAGTAGAGCAAAATTTAGTCCATGTAGAAATTGAATCAGGCGACAAAGTATATAATCATCTCTCAATTGTGTCTTTTAAAGCAAAAGGGATATATCTAAGTTTAATAATATCAATACTCATATTCGACATTTTCATCATTTGACAAACTTCGTTAAATTCTCTAAGGAAATAATAGGCATCTTCTCTTTCTAATCCATGAAAGTATGGCAATTGACTAATATAATTAGATTTCAGTTCAAACCTATCTCCCTCAAAGTTTCGCAATCGAATACATGAAGGTTCATCAACTAGTTCAGGATATAGAATTTCCTCTAATGATTTTTTTACTGGAGCAACCATATCTTCGTTCTCTTTTAAAGAAATGTTAGCTACACCCCTAAGGATTTCGTTAAAGTCTAATTTAGAAAATATTTTAGTATGCATTTGTGTTGAATAATACTGTGTAGGTGTTCTTACTAATCATTTTGTGCTAGGAGAATGAATCCATATGCACATAAACTCTTAACATAAAGTAAAATAGCAAAAGATTAACTACATACCAGTTTGATACTTTATTTTTAGTAAATAGTTGTTGACGGATGAAGTTGAATTAGCTACTTCTCCTTCCAGTTCCCCAACGAATTTTCGTATTTCCCCTCAAGTGTTGGTAACTCGTAAATAACATTCTGTTCTATATTTATAATGCACGTCTATAACGCAAATGAATCTCATTACAAGAACATGTCTTGTAATGTGTAGTATGGTTCCTATTTTTATGGATACGTGCTCCACTTCTAATTTCAAATTTCGATAACCGCTAAAACCCACGAAGTTTCATTCGTGGCTAAAAGAATAACTATTTAGCTTAATCCACGAACTAACTTCGTTGAGTTATAGTTAACTCAATGGACTAACTTCGGTTACTGTTTCTAACTCAATGAACTAATCTGGTTGAGTTACAACTAACTCAACGAACTAGCTTCGTTGCCTATTTGCTAACTCCACAGACTAACTTCGTTGAATTACAGATAACTCAACGGAGTGACCTTATATTTTATTATTGACCTCGTGGAGTTAAGGTTAACTCAACGGACTTAGTTCGTTGAGTTAACACTTAGCAAATTTTTCTAAAACTTACTCCTCGTATTAACTTCTATATTTTTTCTCTCCTACATTTTATCAACTTAATTAAAGTTAAATACATGTCATTAATGCAGTGTTCTAATTTAAACTCATTTAAATTTGAACATTATATGCATATTTAACTTACAGTTCATTTCCTGTTATATAGAATTTACATTTTACTTTTCAATATATAGATATATTCAGTCATTAACCAATCATCGTGTATTGAATCATGTCATTCATAAAATTTGTAAAACTTTTAAATAGTCTTGCACATCTTTAAACACCTATATAATATTTAATTCAATATAGTTTTTAGTTATATCATTCATTCAGAATTACACAAATTCAGAAACATCTGAAATTCAAATATTCATTTATGTAAATAGTTTACATTTACATACATTCAAATATATATTTTTTCAATACAAGTAGATGAATAATATATTTAGTCCTTCTTCCTAAGTTCTACTTTCTTCTAAAGCTTTTCTACTTCCTTCAAAATGTAATGTTTGTATTTATTGTTTTAATATTTGAACAATATATTTCCTATAAATGTGTCAAGTTTTATCAAAGTTTACAAAAAAGTAAGCTGTAAATACCTATCTCTCATTTTAATATTTTGTAATTAACTTTTTATTAATGATAAAAAGAGGAAGTTGATAGTGTGATTATATTTGTAATTATCTTTTTGATTAATGACAAAAAGAAAGAGGCGATAGTGTGAATATATAGTATAGATTGATGTTATTCTTGTAGGATGTTCCATTGTGTCATTATCTCTCTCTCTTTTTAGACATTCTAAGATTTATTGATTGATTTATCTATAAAGAATGACGCTTCTTCCTTTAGCTAATTAAGAAATTAATGATCAAGTCTCAACCTAGTGCATTAAGCAACATACATAGTAATGTGTTTAATTAATACTATTGAACTCACCAACAATTTAGACATATATGTTGCACCATAAAATTAAGGTTCCCAACCACAACTTATTTTCCACTATTTTAAAGTTAAATGCAAACTAATTTTCTCCCATCAACGAGAAGGTTGTGAATGATACATATATACATATATATATATATATATATATCCCATCTTTCTCGAGAAGAGTATCAAGATTAATTCAATAGCATTTTCTATTATGAATATTATTTGTAAATCATTAATGTAATGTTATTTGTTGGGTGTATTGTTATTGCGAACTCATCTTAGACCTTATCATGTTTGTGGGTTTATGTATATATGTAAGTCTTCTTCCAACTTGACGTCCCATAAGTACAGAATGGGAATTTTATAAGCAATTAAGATGTTGATGAAAGAAAAGGTAAAAAAAAATGTAAAACAGGATGCGTTATTTACGTCATGGAATATTAATTTCATGTTTTCTTGCTCGATCGTGTGCAAACAAAAGTCAACCACAGTTTCCAAAAATAATTTTCAATACGATTTGAAGTATAAGAAGACTCTAGACTAGTTGTGCAGAACGGAAAGAAGGTCTTCGGTTCCCGTACGTTCGTGTAGAGCGACGAAGGCTGCGTTTAGTCGAGGAAATTTGTTAGATCCCCATGGTAATCAATGACTTCTATTCTTATTTGCCAAACGAAGGTGAAATATGGGGGGCATTTTTGCTTATATGATATATTATATTAAGCAAACACTTCCACGTACGACTCGTCAATTAAAAAGTCAATTCCTTGAAATATTGCGTGTTCTCGTTTCTTGTATATGATTCCAATGTTTAATACTTTACGTGCAAATCTCCTAAATGTTTTCATAAAAAATGTGGCATTACGTAATCATATTTCAAAAGGTTTTCCATCAGAAAACCACACATGTATCGTAGAAATTCTGGGTTAATCAACGAAATTTCTTGTTTAACGAGATGTTTTGATTTCCTATATGTTTGATATGTAATTCACCATGATTTCATTGAACGAAGAAGAAAAAATCAAACCATAGAAGAGAAGGAGCCATGTCGACAACAAGTTTACGTTTCTTTGCGTATTGCTTAATTTAATTGCATGCATGTAATAATTAATATATATTCATTGCAAATAAGTAGTATGATACGAAAAGGTGTAAATAAAAAATAATAACATTGATTTAAGAAGAACGAAGGAAATAATTAATCGTTTTTGTTCACAATGGACCATAATCTTATCATATGATATGTATTACACAATTATATCGCATAAGCGGTACATTCCTATATTAAAAAATAACAAATCGCCTGTTCTTATTAATTTGAATGAAGTAAAATATTTCAAAAAAAAGCACAGCTTAAACATCATTTTCGATCATATTCGTTTTCAACAATAACGAGATGATTGATATTATACCTGATCTTCTACTTCATTACCAAGATAAACGTCCGTTCCTAACAACGAGATATTCCTTTTTTTTTTCTTTTTCCAAGAATTCAACCGAAGATCTACAAGGTAAGGTACATAATATTTTGCAGTGTATGATCGAAATATCTTTCAAATAAAAAGATGACAGAAAATTTGGATAAAAACAGAAACCTTAAGAAGTATCTGGGCCTCTTACGGTGCTGGTTTCGTGATCGGAATGAATCCATGAACCATCCAAGGCCCAGAAAGTCAGAAAGCGCAGCATCCAGAACCGAGAGTCCGGTACGATCGAGCAAGACGAGGACCATGGCCACGGGCGGCCATCTCCGTCTCTTCCGCACAAATTAAGTTCCGTCTATGCTATTCGTTAAAAGAAAAACAACACGTACGCCTCCATTCTATCTGCCTTAATTGGTTAATCCTTGAGGGTGATTACCACCTCCCCGCCGCCGTAAACGTTGGAAGTTGCCACCATTAATCTTCCACAACCACGTGCAGCTGATGATCTTCTTCCAAGCTACCTTGCATGATGCTTTGACTCCCATGGCTCGTTCTGCTTATATCACGCAGAAGAGTAGGCAACTTGAATGGCAAACGACGTGAAAGAATATGTTTTATTTCGGCGCCGCCGTTGGTGGACAACCACCCCGACACAGGGGCCTGGGGTTGGGAGAGATGATGGATGTACGTAGTGCAAGGCGGGACTACTTGATTACTTACTTATCGGCCAGCCGGTGTAATTATCTTAATCAAAAAAATAATATTTTTTCTTCTTAATGGTAACTTTCACGTTTCGAACCCCGTCACTATTGATTGATTGAGTTATTCCACAATATTTAACCGAAGAAGTTACAAGTCTGCAAGTGCCGGCACAAAATCGCAAGGCATTACGCTTGTCCAGTCACGTCGTCAATTCAGTGGCGAGGAAGACAAAGAATGCTGGAAAAGCACGATATATACATATCCTCCCTGAAAATTTTGGAAGTTCTACATTAATGAAGTCAGATGTCAACCATAGTTTTTTTGAATGGTTTCGTTTCGACCGTCTCTATTTCTTTGAAAAAATTTCTTTCGTTAACTAATTGTACTATTCACTTGCTAAAGGTCAACATTCGCCGATATCGGATAACGCAATTTTCATCACCAGAAATATAATGCTCGAATTTGAATACAAACAAAACACTACCATTATCGAAAAAAAAAAACCATTGAGTTGCATCCTTTACAAGGTAACCTATCATCATGTTCTGCTATAAATACCAAGCCTAATGGCCGCTCGACTTAACTCATCACAACTCCAAACATCATCAACTGATCGGTTAATTGTTATCAATGGCAAGGACCAACCGCCACTACTTCTACGACCACCTCTTCTTCTACTCTCTCCTCCTCTTCTGCCTTCCATCCACAAAAGCCGACCACAACATTCTTTCTTTTGGGGCCAAGTCCGGTGGAAGGACCGACTCGGCGACGGCTTTCCTCCGGGCGTGGTCCGCTGCCTGTCGGTCCTCCGGGTCGGCGACCATCCACGTGCCCAAGGGGAAATTCTTGATCGGCCGTCATGTCTCGTTCCAAGGACCTTGCAAGAGCAGGAAGATCGTGTTCGAAATCCAAGGAACCTTGGTGGCTCCTTCCGGCTATGGCAAGCTCGGCAAAGAGTGGTTGATGTTCAATCACGTGGACGGAGTGACCATCAATGGAGGGACGCTAGACGGCCGAGGAGCCTCGCTTTGGTCTTGCAAAGCCTCCCACAAGAGCTGCCCCTCCGGTTCCTCGGTATGTGCACTTATATTTGAATCGATGGATTGCTAATCATATAAGCTGACGCATGGATATATATATGTGTGTGTGTGTGTGCAGTCGTTGGTGTTCAGTAACTCACGGAACATCATGATCAACGCTCTGACATCGACCAACAGCAAGCTCTATCACATCGTCATCCACGGATGCCGGAACGTGAAAGTGCAGGCAGTGAAGGTCACAGCCCCCGGGAGCAGCCCCAACACCGACGGAATCCACGTGCAAGGGTCATCGGACGTGACCATCACCGGCACGGGCATCAAGACGGGGGATGATTGCGTCTCCGTTGGTCCCGACACCACCAACCTCTGGATCGAGCGCGTCACCTGCGGCCCCGGCCACGGGATCAGGTATATACATATATACAGGCAAACATATATGTTCAACAAACAAATTAAACCACCAGTAGATAGTGCATGCGGTTGGTGTTCCCTTCTTTTATAAAACCTATTCTATCAGAAAATAATAAAAATGCCATCTATCAATGTCCTGACAGACATATAAATTTAAGATTGAACGTCCACTTGATGCAGCATAGGGAGCTTGGGGAAGAAGTCCAAGGAAGGAGGAGTGCGGAACGTGACGGTGAAGACCACCGTGTTCACCGGAACCCAGAACGGTTTAAGAATCAAGACATGGGCGAGACCGAGCAATGGGTTCGTCATAGGCGTGCTGTTCGAGCGCGCTGTGATGAAGAACGTCCGCCACCCAATCATCATCAACCAGAACTACTGCCCGCACCACAGAGGCTGCCCTACCAAGGTAAAAGAACTCGAACGTATATATATATACCGACGTTTGATCACATCCATGTGTACCGGCCGGCTGGCCCTAACGATCGAGAATTTCCTTTTTCGTTTTTGGGTGGGGGGTTTCAGGAATCAGGAGTAAAGATCAGTGGCGTGACGTACGACGACATCCGCGGGACGTCGGCGACTCCCGTGGCGGTGGAATTCGACTGCAGCCCGAGCAACCCTTGCCGCGGCATCACACTCAAGAACATCAAGCTCACGTATGGCAGTGGCCGCGCCAAGTCTTCATGCAAGCATGCAGAAGGACGTAGCTCCGGCTTCGTTGTTCCACCAAGTTGCCTGTGAATTAATTTGTCACTAGCTAGCTAGCTAGCGACGTATATTATCATAAACGTATATATATATTCTTATTTTGGGGGATTGGGTGTACGTACGATTGGTATTTGGTCTAGGGATATATCATGATATCGATTATTAAGTAAGTAGATAATAATTCTTGTACCATTCAGCAGCAATGCTAAACGCAAGTGTACGTGTACTACTGTGCCACCGGACGTCCGTCCGTGTGTATATAGCAATGAAAAAATCGTTATTACTAGATGATTCATGACCGTGTGTATATATAGCAATAATACTTGGAGATACATATATCTGCTTTCTTTCAGTCAACAGATTTGTTTAAAATTATATTCTTGAAGTTCTTCTGGGTTACTAATTACTATGTTATACTCTCATTATTGGTCTTGTTATCATTGATAAGCTTAGATTCTTACTTATAGTATAAATTGATTGGACTCTAACATCTTTCACCATAATTCTAGGTAAGAACAAATTCCTGCTTTGATCTAATCAACCAAGACCATACCATACACATATACAAATAACGTACATTAATTTACTATTTTTTTTAGTTTGTCCATCATCAATACAAAAAACAAAAGCTAGATGATAGTTGGTGTGCAGATGATTGAAACAAATGTTCTCAACAATATTATAACCTAGTTATAACAAAATAATGTCCAAATGAAGGAAATGAACTGAATATAAGCATATCAGTTAATGTCTAATCCTAAAGAAGTCCTTCAAGTGTACATAGAGAACAAACCATTTAGGAAAACAGTCCTAATTAATCCTGAATCTTTCCACATCATATTCACAATACATTTCAGAGGATTCGATACAAAGACTGACTGACCTTTCGTCCAATGCATTTCAGATGAAGAAGGAATAAATTCTTGAAAATGAACATTTTGCAAGTAATATATATTATTACTAAAACAAAATCTGTGTGCATGACAATTACATCAATAGAGTAAAGACATTTTGAGAAAACAAAGTTTAATCCTCTCTTAAATAGGGAATTTAAAAAGTGAACTCATCTTACAAAAACTAGGTCGTACTATGCTTTAAAGAAGTTACATTCAAGCAGTTACAGTTCTTAAAAATTTGATAGTTTCAATTATCGGATAGTTACAAGAAATTTTGGTTAGTTATAGCAAATTCATAAAAAATTTTCAATTTCCACAAAAATTTGCAACACAATTCTAGTTCCTCTAATTAACAAAATTACTTGGATTTTAATCTAATTACCTCCTCCCCATACCTACATTTTGCATTGTCCTCAATGTAAAAGATTTTATAGTAAATACAGTAATTATTAGCAAGCATGAATATTGTTTCGTTGACTTAGCACCTAACTCAACAAACTTAATTCATTGAGTTAATGAATAACTCCACGAACTGAGTTTAAATGTAAATTGAGGATAAGTAATTAATTACATACCTTGTTCTTTTGTATCTCCTTCAATATCTTCTGACTTTTGATTCTGAAAAACTTTTCATTTACAAATAAAAGTAGAATATATAATAAAATAACATTTAACAACAAAACATAAATTGTTAAATCAGTGTCTTATGTGGAACCTAGGCTTCTATGCCTTTGGTGGCTCACAAGCAAGTCAGTTGGTTTCTCAAAACAAATACCAACAAACTGGATTAATATTTTATTTTTCTTTTCTTTCTTTTTATAAAATAAAAAAAATTTCTTTCTTTTCTAAAATTAAATGCGTATTACACACAATATTAAAAGTACAAAATCACAGTTTAAGAACATGATTGAAAAGTAGTGACAAATGGAATAAACGTGTCAGTCCAAGTAAACTTTTTAGGCATAACTCTTCTTGCTATTAATTCTGTTTTAATGTAGTTTATTTTCCTTTTTAACTTGTAAACTTGTAGTATGTTATCAATACTAAATATAAGTTATTACCATTAATGAATTGAAATGCAAAAAGGGATCCTTTTCTGTTCCAAGATAATGTAGTTGTTTCTATTTCTACATATATTTCAATATATTCCTCTTCCCACTTCCATTCATTTAGGCCTTGCATAATCCATATTTGAAATTTCATCAATTCATCCCACCATCTTATCAGACATAAAGTACGATCATCATATTCATTATACCATACTCCTAATTGAATTTTATCATGTTCTATAGACGGTGGTTTAGCTATATCACTAGGTATAGGCAATATTTATATAAAGTCATCATCATAACTATTTATGCTTACTATATATAAATCAGATCTAAATGCAACTAATATATTTGTGACTAGATATATATATCCATCAAGTGTAATATGTATGTTGTTAATTAATGTTTTCTGTCCTAGATATATCATAGTATTGTCAGTCCAAGATCTATTCAGAAAATTATACACACTTAAACATAAATCTTCATCCCAATTTCCAATTGGTCTCTAGTAATACAATTTTTCAAGAATAGTCGAATTTTTATCAGAAAATGTTAAAGCTGACCCACTTTTTGGTTTTCCCAACACTACACTAGAAAAACTTGGATTTGTTACTTCTATTTTTACTTAGTTAATTTATCTTTATGCTTATTCTTTCTTTTAGAAGTAAACAAACAACCTTTAATACAATTTAGATATTAATTCCAATTTATACTTGAACTACAAGTGCACAGTGTCTATTGTATCAGTGTGCAAGTACAAGTCAATCCCACAGGGAATTGTTGAAGAACTTGAGAACTGTTCGTTTGTTAACAATCAAATTATATATTCAATAAGCTCTCAGTTGAATTACAGTTAACTCAACGAACTTAGTTCGTTGAGTTATGGCTAACTCAACGGACTAACCTTGTGGACTTAAGTTAACTCCACGAGCCTGTCTTTTCTTTCTAATACTACTATTACAGAGGAATTCGGCCAACCATTGGGCGATTCCACAGATTGTATATAACATCAATTAAGCTCTTTAATGTTAGTTAACATTGGATTTATCATTAAGCAATACTAACATTCAGATAATTCAAACATTAACCATTAAAATCTTTAAGTCATTTGAATGAACCAATTTCAGTAAACTGTAAAACTAAAATAAACATAAAACAATCACAACACTGACAAAGATAACATTAATCACGATACAACATAAAACAATCACAACACTGACAAAGATAACATTAATCACGATACAACACAAACAATACAACACTCAAATACAACATCCAAACATAGATAAATTGTTTTTGGTATTTTTGTTTTAATATGAACATGGAAATGGGCGAAAGATAAAATGTAAAGTAATCTCACTTGACAATAAATACTTCCGACACTACTTACAACGTGATTACACCACTGAAAATTAAACCACTTACAATTCTGTCTCTTCTCCCTATAGAATCGCGAGTCCAGAATTGCAAGATGATCTCCTCTTCAACATATAGGCATCAACTCGAAGCCAAGGCTAAAAGCTTTACAATCTCCTGAAATATGAGTCGGCGCTTGGTGAAAATGGCTTCCCTTCCCGCGACGCGATCACTTCTCACAATGATTGTCAAGTACTGTGTTTGGCTCAAAATCGACCTGACATCAGGCAAGTATCCTCACAGACCTCCGATGGTTGGTGATTATGATGGTGATGATGATGGTTGGTGTGGTACTTCAGAGAATTGCGATGTCGATCCTCCTCTACACACACTGTCCGCCCATCGATCACACTCTTCTTCTTTTTTCTTCTTTTCTTTTATATTTCTTTAGTAGTAACTGCTTCTACTTGAATGGTCGGTTGGATTTCTTTCATTTGTATCAACGGTGATGATTTCTTTCCCTGCACGATACGTGCAAACGTGGTTTTTCTCTTCCAACTGTCTGTTCCTGCAACCGCTACAGTGGCATATTAGAAAATATAAAGAAATAAGCTGCTAACATAACGCGTTACCTTAGTATATATTCATGTAACTCAACGCGTACAGTTATGCTAACTTAACGAGTTAAACATATGCATCTCACATGATATACTAAAGCATTTAAATTCAACACGTGCATAAATTTAACTATCTGATGCTGAGATGCATTTCGGATAGTTACAAATAACTCACCGATATATAACTTAAGTAAATCTACCAGATCTCGACACGTATTAGCAGCAGTTTAATCATAAAATAACATTTCGGAGAGTTACAGGTCTAACTATCCGATACTTAGATACATTTCGGATAGTTATAGATAACTCACCGAACATCTACTTAAGTCACTTTCCCAGAACATGATACATGTCCTCAGCTATTTTATAAATAAAAAGAGATTTCAAAGAGTTACAGGGATAACTATCCGATGCCCAGCTGCAATTTCGGATAGTTATAGATAACTCACCGAAAGTTCACTTAAGTCATTCATTATGGTTTCGACACGTGTACTTCAGGAAATAATAAAATATTCTCCCAAAACATAATTGTTCGGTAATTTAAACATAACTATCCAATACATGTTCGATCTGTTAAACATAACTGTCCAAATATGTTCGGTCGATAGAGATTTTTACATTTCACCTTTCGTTCATCTTCAAGAACATATTAAAACAAAAATACCAAAAATAACAAATTATCTGTGTTTACATTTAATATTAAAGTATTGTATTGTTGTTTTGTATCCTGATTAATGTTATCATTGTTAATATTGTGAATGTTTTATGTTTATTTGATTCAGAATATAGAAAATAGTTTCATTGTTTATAGAAATTGATTTGTTCCAGATACTTAAAGATTTTAATGGTTACTGTTTGAAATATTTGAATGTTAGTGTTGCTCAATGACAAATCTAATATTAACTAACATTAAAGTGCTTCATTGATGTTATTTACATTCTATGGAACTGCCCAATGGTTGGCTGAATTCCTTTGTAAATAGTAGTATTTAATTGGAAAGGTAGGCTCGTGGAGTTAACTTAAGTCCATGAGGTTAGTCTGTTGAGTTAACCATAACTCCACGAACTAAGTCTATTGTGTTAACTGTGACTCAACAGAGTGCTTAACTGAATACATATAAACTCCAATATAAAAATCAAAATAGTACACAATTCTTACTCAATCTCTGTGGGTTCAACCTATACTTGCACACAAATACAATATGCACTGTGTACTTGTAGTTAAAATACAAATTAGACTTAATATCTAATGTGTGAAAGGTTGTTTGTTTACTTCTAAAAGAATTTATTAATATAAGTATAAAAACAAACCAATACAAAGTTTTCTAGCACTGCCTAACAAATAGAAGTTCACAATCAATAAACAAGTTGTCTGGCACCATTGCTGGGGATTGAGAAGCTAATTAACTGTGAGTGCTGTTTTGTTTTAATAGAAAAAGGAGTGTTGTGTGTTTTATTTTATAATTGAGAATATAGCATATGCTTATGCTCAAATATTTCTAAAACTTGTAATTAGCATATGTGAATTCTGCAATTTAGAAGGTCATGACATCTTTGATTATTTGAAACTGAGACGACTGCAAATGGTTAGATTACATGAACAACAAATGAATTATATTTAATGTAATAGAGCTAAGTATGAGAATCCTATAGTTTACCCAACTAATGGTCAATTTAGAACGTGTAATATGTTGAAAGACAAGGAAGTTTGGGATAGGCATAACAGACTAGAGCGTAGTTTAGAACAAAACATGGACAAACTGGAACAATAAATGTGTCGCAATAAGAAGTCAACCAATTAAATTATAGGAAAAAATATTCAGAACCCAAAATTGATATCATATACGAAACTGAAAAAACCATAATGAAAATTGATCAAAAATTGAATGCAATGAGATTAGATGATCTTGAAAGAAAACTAAAAGCATTGGATGAATTTACAATTAAATTACAAGCAATAGGAAAACACAAATGAAAACTTTAATGTTACAGATGTGCATAATTTGCAAGACATACAAATAAAAGAAAATACCAATGCAATAGAATTTAAAGAATGTAAGTTAAAATTAAAAACAATTGAAGATCGAAATTATGAAAATGAAATACAAGAACATGAAAGTAATGAAAATCTGGAAGATATATATATAACAATAAGATTTGGAACTGATATACCACCAAGAATTCAAAAAGATAGTGATATGAAGGTGGATAAGAAAAAAATTCAAAATGATAATGAAAATGAAAATGTAATATCTAAAAAGTTAGAAATCAATGAAGAAAAAACTAAATTTGAAAATGAGACTAGAAATGATCAAACAAATGAAATGAAGGAAAAAGAATCTTGTAAATCACAATCATTAGCACCCTATCTTGAAAGATTACAACAAACATTTTCTGAAAAACAAAAAAAAAATTAGAGAAATTTTTGAAAAAGTATAAGTTAACATTCCTTTGTTAGACCTATTGCAGAAAATGCCACCTTGTGCTAAATTTCTTAAGGATTGGTGTACTAAGAAAAGAGAGTGAAAAGTTTTAAGGAAAGTCTTTTTAGCTGAGCAAAGTAGTTTCTTATTTCTGCCACAAATTCCTAAAAAATTATCTGATCTTGGAATTCCTGTTATATCATGCAGCATAGGAAATACCATTCTAAAAAGAACATTAACAAACCTAGGTGCAGATATAAATGTTATGTCGAGTGATATATTTGCATCCTTAGGATTAGAAGGCTTAATCCCTACTAGGACTATTATTCAATTAGCTGATAGAAGTATAAGATACCCTAGAGGAAAAATAGAGGATGTCCTAATTAAAATCAAAAATTTCATATATCCTATTGAAATTGTGATTTTGGATACCCAACAAATTAAGCATCAAAATCAGGATACATCTTTAATTTTAGGAAGGCCATTCTTAGCAACATCAATGGTTGTTATAAATTGTAAAATTGGAGTGATGAAGTTAGCATATGGTAATGAGGATACTCAATTAAACATTTTCAAAGTAGAAAAGTTTGAGGAGTTAGAAATGTCCTTACATACTATAGACTTTTTAAAGGATGAAGGAGATATGCTAGATGATGTGATTCAAGAAGAACTAAATAGGCAACTAAATTCTGAAACTTTCAAAGTAAGTGAAAGCATAAATGTAGAAGGAGATCAAGAAGAGATTTATATAGAAGATGAAAATGTTCAATTAGAAGCTCTAACTTCTAATGGTCAACATTTAGATTTAAAACCTTTACCTTCTAAATTAATCTATATATTTCTAGAAGAAAAACAAACATGTCCAATCATTATTGCTTTAGATTTAAAAGTGGATCAAATTGCTAAATTAAAAGTAGTAAAAGCTTATAAAGAAGCAATAGGATGGACTAGGACTGATATAAAAGGGTTAAGTACAACTATATGCTATCACCACATATATTTAGAAGAGAATGCTAAATTAGTTAGAATTCCTGAGAGGAGATTAAATCCAAACATTAAAGAAGTAGTCAAGAAGGAAATAGTGAAAAGGTTAGATAATGACATAATTTATCTAATTTTAGATAGCTCATGGGTTAGACCAATCCATGTAGTTCCAAAAAAATCAGGATTAACAGTTATTAGGAATGAAAGTTAGGACTTGATACCTGCTAGAATTCAATCAGGTTGGAGAGTGTGTATAGACTATAGAAAACTAAATGCTGTGACTAGGAAAGCTCATTTTCCCTTATCTTTTATAGATCAAATACTAGAGAAATTAGTAGAGCAAGAATATTTTTGTTTCCTAGACGAGGGGGGGGGGTATTCAGGATATAACCAAGTTCTAGTAGCATTAAAGGATCAAGAGAAAACAACTTTCACATATCCTAATGGAACTTATGCTTTTAAGAGAATGTCATTCAAATTATGCAATGCACCAATCACCTTCCAAAGGTGTATGCAAGGCATATACACTAGAATGACTGAAGATTTTTTAAAAATATTTATGGATATTTTTATTATATATGGAATATCATATGAAGTGTGTTTAAACAATTTAGACCAAGTACTAAAATGCTGTGTGGAAAAAAATCTCGTTCTAAATTGGGAAAATGTGACTTCATAGTTAAACAAGGAATAGTCTTGGAACATGTTGTTTCAAAGAAAGGGTTGGAAGTAGATGTAAAGTCAAGATTTGTGCATTTTATTATATGTTAAAGCATCCATTTTATGGATTTCAAGTGCATAGTATATTATTTTTATATTGAATTACATGAAAGTTATATTTTTAGGCTATGCATGTTTTTATGAATTAAAAATGAAATAATGCACAAATCTACCTTTAATGGAATTAATGTTAAGTTTAATAGTCCTTGTGTAGACACTTAGTTATTTAGGATAAATTATATGGAACACAATTTTATTACACGCATGTTCTTCACTTATCAATTTCACTTGTACTTTCCAAAGATTTAGTATTAAGATATAAAAGTGATGCATGATAAGAATATAAATTATATTTTCATCATCTTAATGAAATATTATTATTGATGCACCTATAATAATTGTCTTAATTATTCATGACATAATTCTACATGTGATTGAATAATCTTAATTTGTGTATGAGTTTTTATTGATGAAAATAGGTGACATCAAGGAATTTATAAGAGGGTTAAATCTCAGCCCTTGGATGGTGTATCAAAAGGTAAAAGGAGCCGGGATAAATCTCAGCCATTAGATCAATCTTGGAAGTTCAAGAGACACCAAGATTAAAAGGAGGAGTAAGCCTTACGTCCAAGGCATCTCCTCTCAATTCTTCTCCATTCTAGTTGACGGTTTCTTCTCTAATGACTCCTCTCCTCGTGGATGAAGGTGGACACTCAAGGGTGTCATTCCCCCTCTCAAACCAACATCATATCCTTCTTTTTTCCATCTTGATTCATGTCCCCAAAGGATTCCAAGGGTGGCAGCTTTGGCTGCCTTGGTGGAGGAAGCTTGGACGGCAAGTGGGAGTGGTGTTTGATGTGTAGATTTGGGTGGTTCCAAGGAGCATCTTTAGAAGCAAAGGAGGGGTTGGAAACTCCTGTTTTAACGTCCAAAGGAAGTGGAAGAAGGCTGAGTTCTCTTGCTCTTGCAACTGTGGAAGGCCCTTGCTAAAGGTGACGTTCCAAGGGGTGAGACCTTGGGAAAACGTGGCTGAAGAGTGTGGTTTCATCCAACCACAAATTCATTACTGAGGAAGAGGTGTTCTTCAAGGTATGAGTGTGTTGTGCGGAAAGATCAAACAAATATGGAGCATCTAGGGGTGGTGTGGAGAAGAAATCTTCATGGAAGAGAGGATTGCGAGTGGAGAATTTGAAGAACAACAAATTTACGTGGTTCCCCAACACAGGTATGTCCACGGGTGATCAATTTATCATGATTCCTTGCTGTATGGTTGTTAGAACAAAGAAGGGGGAAAACAAAATCAAGGGAGAGTTTGGCATGGTATCCCTTGGACGTGGATGACCCCTTACATATATAGGGGCAACGGTTGGTGATACCTAAAAGACAAGTTTGCCCATGTACAAATTATCAAAGAAATACAACCATATTCAATGACACATACATATACTTGATGGAAGACACACGCATCACAAATCTCCACCTTGTCTTTCATCAATCTTCACCACGAACAGGTGATGGATCACCAAGACCTAACTTGGGTCAGCAGCAGCAATAGACGTTGAGTAAGTCCAAGCAATGCTTGAACTTGCTTTCAACAACACCCTTTGTAAACTTATCAACTGAATTGTCCTTTGTGTTGACCTTCATAATCTTTATCCTGTCTTCATTCCTAAGGAAGTGATACTTAGCATCAATATGTTTAGTTCTATCATGAAAGACATTATCTTTGGAGAGACAAATAGCACTAAGACTATCATAGAAGATATTATCAATGCGCCAACCAAAGTTTCCAAGTAAGCCTTTCAACCAAATCCCTTCCTTTGTAGCTTCTGTCATAGCCACATATTTAGCCTCAGTTGTGGACAGAGATACCGTAGGTTGAAGAGTTGATTTCCAACTCATAATAGAACCTGCAAATGTAAAGACATAACTAGATAATGATCTCCTTCTGTCAACATCACCTACATAGTCTGAGTTTGTATAACCAGCCATAGTACAACCCTGATTTGCTGCATACATCAAGCCAACACCTGGAGTTCCTTTCAAATATCTGAATATCCTTTTAACTACTTTCCAATGTTCCCTGCCTCGATTGGACATGAACCTACTAACAACACTCAAAAGATATGCCAGATCAGGCCTAGTGCATACCATAGCATACATAACACTTCCAACTGCCTGTGCATAAGGAACTCGCTGCATATCAAGCTTTTCAAAATCAGTTTGTGGACACATCGCAGATGACAATTTGACATTTCTATCATAAGGCGTGCTAATGGCTTTGCATGAAGCCATACCAAATCTACTAAGGATCTTCTCAATATACTTCTGTTGATTCAAAAACAGCTTACCAGAATTTCTTTCACGCCTAATCTCCATTCCAAGAATTCTACCAGCTGGACCAAGATCATTCATATCAAATTCTGATTTTAATGTGTCCTTCAACTCCTATATCACTTCGATATTCTTCGCAGCTATAAGAATATCATCAACATACAATAACAAATAAACATGTGTACTCTTATCAAGAGTTTTAACATATACACATGAATCATAGTTGTTGCATTTAAAATCAACTTTAACTATAAAGACATCAAACCTTTTGTACCATTACCATGGTGACTGTTTAAGTCCATACAAGGACTTATTTAATTTGCACACCCAATCAGATTTACCTTTCACCACAAACCATGTTGGTTGTTCCATCCAAATATTTTCTTCCAACTCACCATGCAAGAAGGCCATCTTTACATCTAGTTGTTCCAATTCTAAATTCTATGCTGCAGCAATGGATAACAAAATTCTAATAGATGTATGATGTACAACAAGAGTAAATACCTCATTGAATTCAACTCCTTCTCACTGTGAATAACCTTTGGTGACTAATCTTGCCTTGTGCTACACACCTACGTTGCCTTGAGTCCCAATCTTCTTCTTATAGACCCATTTGCAACCAACAATATTTGTGTTCTTTGGATGTTTCACTAGTTCCCAAGTCTTGTTCTTATGGAGAGATTGGAGTTCCTCCTCCATAGCAGACATCCAAAGACCTGCTTCTGAATCTTTCATTGCAACTTCATATGTAGGTGGATCAACAGAATCCTCCACCTCAACTACTACTTGTAAGGCAAAAGCAACCAAACTGTCGTAGCCATATCTAAACGGAGGTCTAACGTCTCTTCTAGGACGATCTTTGCCAATGGTTCTTGGTGGTGGTTGCTCCACCTTTTCCTCCTCAACTTCATTTTCTTGAGTTTCAGATGAGATTTCTCTAATTTCAACTTGATCAGTGATAGGCGGCTGCTGTGCGTCATCTATCTCCATCTGTTCAGGAAGGGTGTGCTCAATTTCTGGTGTTTCACCTGCTAGTTTATCTATTGCTTGCAAAAGAGAATTCTCATCAAAAGTAACATCACGACTATATATTACTTTGTGAGATTCAATATCATATATCCTGTATACCTTTACACCAACACCATAGCCCACAAATATGCCTTTCTTGGCACGTGGTTCCAGCTTGCCATTATTCACATGATAGTAAGTTAGACACCCGAAAATTCTGAGCTTTGAATAATTAGCAGATCTTTTCAACCATACCTCAAGAGGTATCTTCCCATCTAAGGCACTAGAAGGGGACCTGTTCACCAGATAGGAAGTTGTGTTAACAGCCTCTACCCAAAACTTCTTGCTCAAACCTGCATGAGACAGCAAACAACGTGCCTTTTCTAGGAGTGTTCTGTTCAATCTTTCAACCACTCCATTTTGCTGAGGGGTATACCTGACAGTGTTATGCCGTGTAATGCCTTCATCTTTACAAAAGTTATCAAATTCTTGAGAACAAAACTCAAGACCATTATCAATTCTAAGATATTTTACCTTTCTGTCTATTTGGTTTTCTACCTACTTCTTCCAATGCTTGAAGCAAGAAAAAGCTTCACTTTGTGTGTCAAAAAGAAAACCCAGTTCATCCTTGAATGATAGTCAATGATAGAAAGAAAATATCTAGAACCTGCAATAGAAGGCTGACGTGAAGGCCCCCAACAATCAGCATGAATATAATCAAGAACTCCCTTGGAGTTATGTTGACTACGTGCAAATGACACTCTTTCCTATTTGCCAAAGACACAATGCTTGCATATGTCAATACAAGCAACCTTGTGCCCATCAAACTTGCATTCCTAGAAACTAACGAGCCTTTCAGCATCAAAATTTCTACCCCAAATGACCCATCCTTGAGTGCCACATGACAGAAAAATCATACTGACCATATATAGTTGATGTAGCTACGCTAACAATTGGAGTGCCCTGCAAAATGTATAAGGGACCAGATTTGGTTCCCTTCATAACAACTAACGAGCCTTTCAGTATGCTAATCTTCTCCTCACCACCTATATATCTATAACCCTTAGCATCAAGGGCCATCAATGAGATTAGACTTTTTCCAAGCTTTGGGACGTGCCAAACGTCTTCCAGAATTCTAATTGTGTCATTATGCAGTTTAAATTTTATAGTGCCCACACTAACTCTAGAACACACATCATCATTGGCCAAAGTCACTTGACCACCCTCCACCTGCTCGTAGGTGTCAAAATACTCCCTAGTAGGAGTCATATGATGTGAAGCTCCTAAGTCTATAATCCACTAATCATCAGAATAGGCACTACAACAAACTGTAAGAGAAAAGTCATCACCTGACGTAGAACTGGTTTCTACCATAGCAGCCTTTCCTTTGTTCATAAGCTTGGGACAATGTGATTTCCAGTGTCCTTTCTCCTTACAATAATGGCAAGTATCTCTAGAGTACTTGCCCTTCGACTTGCTTCTACTTCTATTCTTCCCTCCACCTTGTCTCTGGCTTCTTTCCCTATTCTCTTGCTACTGAGCTAAGAGGCTAACACCACTTGCCTCGTTTCTACCATGCACCATGTGCCTGAGCTCCTTGGAATGAAGGTTGGACCTCACTTCTTCTAGTGTAATTGAATCTCTTCCAACTACACAAGACTGAACAAAGTTTTCATAACTCAATGGAAGTAAACAAAGCAAGATAAGAGCTGCATCTTCATCTTCTATGATTACTCCAATATTCTTGAATTCCATCAGAATAGCATTTAGTTGATCTAAATGCTGCTTAAGAGGTACACCTTCTATCATATTTAAAGAGAACAGTCTCTGCTTTAACAACAATTTGTTTGTTAAAGACTTAATCATATACAATGACTCAAGTTTCTGCCAAAGACCTAACGAGGTAGATTCATCAGCAACTTCTATTATAACTTCATCAGACAAATACAACAAGATGGTGGAGTGAGCTTTCTCCTCCTGCAATTCAAACTCTGGCCAATTTCTATTTAGAGTAGTTTCATTATTTAAGGGAGCTCAAATACCTTGTTGCTTTAGAAGTGCTTTCATCTTAATTTGCCATAAGCTGAAGCTATTCTTACCATCAAACTTTTCTATCTTCAACCCTGAAGTATTCATGTTTTCAAAACAACAAACAACCAGTAATACACATGAGATACAATGTGATTTCAACAAACACAATTCTGCAACAAGGTACACAATAGCAAGCAATATCTCAACAATAATATGCTACTGAAACTACTGATTTCAACGAAATGCAATCATCCACAAGCCAAGTACACTACTTATCACAAAACAGTAGCAAATACTCGCACAAAACCACAATCACAAAATGCCCAAAATCTGAATATCAAAGAGTCACTCGTCTAAAAAACTGCTATGCCCTAGCCAGATGCCTCCTACTGTATCTCTTTGAATACGAAACTTCTGATCAAGAAATTTTAAAGGAAGGAAGTTCAGGAAGTTTACTACACGTCCTCAAAATTTGACATGCAATGGAGCACGAACGAGGAAGGCGCATGACTTGGCGTCGAAGTGTGCAGACTGGTGCCGGCGACGATGGTAGTTGCGGCAATGAGGGATATCCTTGCGGAAATGGCTTGAACCTTGATCAATCTCTTCGAAACCTCAAATGCAAACCCGGAGATGTCCAACCTCGCTCTGATACCAGTTGATGTGTGAAAAGATTAAACAAACGTGGAGCATCTAGGGGTGGCGTGGAGAAGAGATCTACGTGAAAGAGAGGATTGCGAGTGGAGAATTCGAAGAACAACAAATTTACGTGGTTCCCCAACACGGGTACGTCCACGGGTGATCAATCTATCGTGATTCCTTGTTGTATGGTTGTTAGTACAAAGAAGGGGGAGAACAAAATCAAGGGATGGTTTGGCATGGCATCCCTTGAGCATGGATGACCCCTTACATATATAGGGGCAATGGTTGGTGATACCCAAAAGATAAGTTTGCCCCTGTACAAATTATCAAAGAAATACAACCATATTCAATGACACATACATATACTTGATGGAAGACACACGCATCACAGAGTGAGATTTAAGAGAGATCCCTATGCATAAATTATGTTCATGTTGTGTATGTATGCATAGGTATGTTGTTTCATGTTTTTATGTTATGTTTGTATACGTTTGTATTGTTTGAGTGTTATTGCATTGCATGTCAGTATAGTTTTCATATAGATAATTAATTCTAGATGTTATCTTGATGTGGATTCTAGTTTAAACGTGTTTTTCATCTTGTTTATATGTGCATATCTTGGCTGTAAATAGGGTGTTTGATGAAATGGTTGCTTATGTAACAAGGGGTACCATGTACAAAGTTTGGGTATTTTTGTTATTTCTATTCTCTCAGCTCAGATATCGATTTTGAATAATTTTTGATGCAATCTCATGTATTTTCGAGTCTACTTGACAATGGTTTTGGTTCCGTAATTTTTGGAGATCATTTGAATGGTATTTTGAATTTAAGTGTTCACAGGTGTTTTTGACCTAGACGTAGGTTCTGGGCAAAGGTTTTGAGCGTCTTTGATCATCAATTTCTAGGAATATAAATTAGATTTTTATGATCTGTAAAATGGGTTTTTGAGATGACGAAGTTAACTTGCATTGAGATTTTGTTTCACGTCATTTCATAAAGATTTTAGGGAGATATGAATTTTCTTATAAAATCGCACAATCTGTGTTTTGATCAATGGAATGAGCTATTTTTGTTGAGTGGAGTGACTCTAGAGCCAATTGTATACAAAGCCTAATGTTTATGTTCCTTAGAAGAGATAAATTTCAAATTAGGAGTGAAATGGGTTGAGTTTTCCTGTTGATTTGAATTAATGTCTTACTTTTATCATCTTATATCTTTTTATGAGTGAAACTAAACCGAGTGCTACTTTTAAAAAGGGGTCCTTTCTTTACATAACCCCTAGGTGAGAAATATCTTAGGTACATCCCAAACTTTCATTGAAAGTTTGAAGGGTGTGTTGAAAATAGTGTCAAGGATATTAGCTTTAGTATGCTATGGAGTTATTTTGGGTTAGGTGGTGGAGAAATAAGGTGTATCCGTCAAGTTTGAGTTATTTTTGTTATATTGTCAAGCTTGTTATATGTGAAGAAAAGAAAAGAAAAAAAAAAAAAACATTGGTTTATAATAATAAAAAAAACAAAAAGAAAGACCATTTGGGTAGAATGGGGGTGTAAAGTCACTTGGGAAGTGAGAATGAAGTGGATGTCAATAAAAAAAAAAATTCTTGAGTGATGGTGTGTAATGGCATATTAGTGTCTAATCCCTTGTTCACTAGTCGTCTGCATTACCCAACAACATTGAATGGAAGGGAGGGATCCATTTACTTATTCTTATTTAGCTTTGCATGCTTGTACTTTGGTTTATTTCTTTTTGGTGTGAAGTGAGGGTGTGAATCTTTTTGTGTAAGGTAGATGGTTCTCTTGAATGGGAAACTCCCTATTCATTATCTAAGGCAAGTGTTTAGAATGAAAAAGTGCATATTATTAACGGTTAAATGATGGTTAATTGCATAATATTTAGCTTATCATATGAGAATTAAGCCATTATGTTATAATTGCACTGTTATATGCTTTAATTGAAGAATTTACTTAATTTTGGGGAATTAATGTTAATTTAGTACATTTATGAACTATCGGTAAGTTGCAGGCTGCGAAATTCTTAAGTATCCGAAAATGCATCTGAGCATCAGATAGTTATACCTGTAACTCTCTGAAATATTATTTTATGTTTAAACTACTGCTGACACGTGTCGAGATCTGGAAGATTTACTTAAGTTATAATTCGTTAAGTTAGCATAACTACACGCGTTGAGTTACACGAATATACACTAAGGTAACACGTTAGGTTAGCGGCTTATTTCTTTATTGCATGTATTTTATGGTATTTTCCAAAATGCCACTGTAGCGGTTGCAGCAACAAATAGTTGGAAGGAAAAGCCATGTTTGCACGTATCATGCAAGAATTCAATCGCGCAGGGAGAAAGAAATCATCGCCGTTGATCTGAAGGAAGGAAATCCAACCGATCATTCAAGCAGAAGCAGTTACTACTGAAGAAATATAAAAGAAAAGAAGAAAAAAAGGAGAAAGTGTGATCGATGGCCAATGTATACAGAGGAGTAGCACCGAGCTTTCTGCAAACAGTATCGATGATTCTCCGAAGTATCACACCAACCATCGTTATCACCACCATAATCACCAATCATTGGAGGTCTGTGAGGATGCTTGCCTGATGTCGGGTCGATTCTGAGCCAAACACAGTGCCTGACAACCACTGTGAGGAGTGATCGCGTCACGGGAAGGGAAGACATTTTCACCAAGCGCCGACTCATATTTCACGAGATCGTAAAGCTTTTAGCCTTGGCTTCGGGTTGATGCCTGTATGCTGAAGAGGAGATCATCTTGCAATTCTGGACTCGCGATTCTTTAGGGAGAGGAGACAGAATTGTAAGTGGTTTAATTTTCAGTGGTGTAATCACGTTGCAAGTAGTGTCGGAAGTATTTACTGTCAAAATAGATTACTTTACATTTCACCTTTCGCCCATTTCCATGTTCACATCAAAACAAAAATACCAAAAACAATTTATCTTTGTTTGTATGTTGTATTTGAGTGTTGTATTGTTTGTGTTGTATTGTGATTAATGTTATTTGTATCAGTTTTGTGATTGTTTTATGTTAGTTTTAATTTTACAGTTTACTGAAATTGGTTCGTACAAAAAACTTAAAGATTTTAATGGTGACTGTTTGAATCATCTGAATGTTAGTATTGCTTAATGATAAATCCAATGTTAACTAGCATTAAAAAGCTTAATTGATGTTATTTACAATCTGTGGAATCGCCCAATGGTTGGCTGAATTCCTCTGTAAATAGCAGTATTATAAAGAAGAGACAGGCTCGTGGAGTTAACTTAAGTCCATGAAGATAGTCCGTTGAGTTATGGATAACTCAACGAACTTTGTCCGTTGAGTTAACTGTAACTCAATGGAGTGCTTATTGAATATATATTTGAATTGTTCACAATCAAACATTTCTTAAATTCATCAGCAATTCCCTGTGGGATCGACTTGTACTTGCACACTGATACAATAGACACTGTGCACTTACAATTAAAGTACAAATTGGAATTAATCTCTAAATTGTATTAAAGGTTGTTTGTTTACTTCTAAAAGAAAGAATAGGCATAAATATAAATTAACTAAGTAAAAATAGAAGTAACAAATCCAAGTTTTTCTAGTGTAGTGTTGGGAAAACCCAAACAAGTTTTATGGTGCCGTTGCCAGGGAATTGAATTGAATTGAGTTGAAGTAAATTGAATTGAATTGAATTAATATAAGTAATTGATAGAGCTGTTTCATTTTAATAGCTAGAGTTGTGTGTTTTCTTCTGTAATTAAGAATATGGCATATGCTTATGCTCAAAGATTTCTGAAACCTTTAATTAGCATATGTGAATTCTGCAATTCTGAAGGACACGACATTTCTGATTGTTTGAAATTGAGACATTTACAGATTGTTAGATCCCATGAACAACAAATGAATTATCCTCAATATAATAGAGTTGAGTATGAGAATCCTATAGTTTACCCAACTGATGGTCAGTATAGAATGTGTAATATGATGAGAGACATTGAAGTTTGGGATAGCTATGACAGACTGGAGGATAGTATAGAGCAAAATCTAGACAAACTGGAATACTTTGTGTGTCAACAACAAGAAGTTAACCAGTTAAACTATAAGGAGGCATATTCAGAACCTAAACAGGATATAATTTACGAAACTGAAAAAGCCATAAAGAGAATTGATCAAAAATTGAATACAATGAAAATACAAGTTTTGCAATAGGACAATGAAAATTATAATGTTATAAACCTGCACAACTTGCAAAATATACAACAAACAATTCCTACAAAAACTAATGATAACAAAGTGGTAATACAATTTATAAGAACAAATATATTTGCCAGATTTGGAATACCTAAAGCTATTATCAGTGATAGAGGAACTCATTTCTGTAATAGAAGTTTTGAAGCCTTAATGAAGAAATATGGAGTAAACCACAAAATTGCAACATCATATCATCCGCAAACAAGTAGATAAGTAGAAAGTGCAAACAAACAAATTAAATTAATCTTGGAAAAAGTAGTAAATCCTACTAGAACAGATTGGGCTAATAGATTGATAGATGCACTTTGGGCTTATAAAACGAGCTTAAGTATGTCACCTTTTAGGCTAGTATATGGAAAAAGTTGTCATTTACCTGCTGAAATAGAACATAAAGCTTATTAGGCATTAAAAACTCTGAACACTAATTTAAATCAAGCTGTTGAAAATAGGAAAATGTAACTAATTGAATTAGAAGAATTTAGGTCTGACTGAAGCGTAGCATCAGTATGACTGGAACATTAAAAAAAAATATTGGTTTTACCAAAACATAGTATCGGTTCAATCGAAAGAAAAAAAAAATATATATATTTAGGTCTGACCGAAGCATAGTATCGGTTAAACCAGAAAAAAATTGTATATTAATTTTCAGAAAAAGAATATTGGTTTTACCGAAACATAGTATCAGTTCAACTGAAAGAAAAATAAAAAATAAAATAAAAAATATTTTGGTCTGACCGAAGCATGGTATCGGTTAAACCTGTAAAAAAATAGAAAAACTATTCTCTGTAATATTTTTATTATTATAATTGCTTGTACGGGGAGTTCGTTGAGTTACACTTAACTCAATGAGCTTACTCCGTTAAGTCTTGAGTTAGTCAACGAGCTTATTCCGTTGAGTTAACTGTAACTCAACGGAGTACTGTAGCTAAGCCTAAAATTAGAAAAACTCTAGAAGCAAGTAGATGAATTTAGGCATAGAGATTAAATTGTATTGTTCGTCTATTTGTGTAAAATTGTATGAAATTGTATGGTATATTTGTAATGTAATTGATTCATATTAATGAATATAATTTTTCAGATACAATTTTCATACGTATGTGGATGTGAAATGAATGGAATTTATTGAATATTATGTAATTTGTGAGCTTTATGAATATGTAACAGATTTACAATTTGCTGAATGACAGGATAACTGCTTAAAAATTTCTGCATGTTATAAGGTAAAATGTAAATTCTGCATAACCTAAAATGACTTGCAAGTTAAATCTTTATATAATGTTCAGATTTAAATATATTTTAATCAAAATGAGGCATTAATGACATAGATTTAACTTTATTATAGTTAGTAGAATGAAAAACAAAGAAAAAAAAACAGAATAGAAAACTTACGAGAGTGAAACTTAGATGTTGTCAAGTGTTAACTCAACGAAGTAAGTCCGTTGAGTTAATCGTAACTCCACGAGGTCAGTAATATAATATAAGGTCACTCCGTTGAGTTATCTAGAACTCAACGAAGTTAGTCCGTGGAGTTAGCAATAGTAACCGACTGTATTCTATTGAGTAATCTGTAACTCAACGAGGTTAGTTCGTGGATTAAGCAGAACAGTTATTCTTTTAACCACAAACGAAACTTCGTCGGTTTAGCGGTTACCAAAATTTGAAATTAGTAGTGGTACACGTACCCATAAAAATAGGAACGACGATGCACGTTGCAAGCCACGTTCTTGCAACGAGATTTATTCACTTTATAGATGCGCAGTATATATATGAAACAGAATGTTATTTATGAGTTACCAGCACTTTTAAGAGAAAGGAGAAAGCGTTGGAGGAACTGGAAGGAGAAGTAGCTGATTCAACCTTCATCCGACAACAAATATTTATAGAATGGAAAGCTTCAGACTGGTATGTAATTAATCTTCTGCTATTTGTTTATGAGCACATGGACTCGTTCTCTAAGCACTAAACGATTAGTAAGAACACCTACCCAAGAATTTTCATTGCAGAGTATTGAAAAATTTTCTAAACTGAACTTTAACGAAATTCTTTGGGGTGTAGCTAACCTTTCTTTAAAAGAGAACGTAGAGATGGCTGCTCCAGTAGAAAAACCATTAGGAGAGATTCTGTATCCTGAATTAATTGGTGAACCTTCATGTATTCGATTGCCAAACTTTGAGGGAGATAGGTTTGAACTGAAATCTAATTATATTAGTCAATTGCCACATTTTCATGGATTAGAAAGAAAGGATGCCTATTATTTCCTTAGAGAATTTAACGAAGTTTGTCAAATGATGAGAATGCCGAATATGAGTATAGATGCTATTAAACTTAGATATATCCCTTTTGCTTTAAAAGATACAGCTAAGAGATGGTTATATACTCTATCGCCTGATTCAATCTCTACATGGACTGAATTTTGCTCTGTTTTTCTGGAAAAATACTATCCAACACATCAAACAATTAAAAAAAAGAAAGAAATATTAATGTGTAGCCAAAAACAGGGTGAATCATTCTGGAAATATTTTGAAAGATTTAAAGATTTACTAACTCAATGTCCACATCATGCAATGAGTAAAGCACAATTAATAGGCATAATTTATGAAGGCATAGATGTTTCAACGAAATCTTTATTAGAATCTACTTGTCAAAATGGATTTTTAAAATTATGTAGTGAAGAAGCATGGGCATATTTAGAAAATTTTGCAAAAAGAACTGCATAGTGGGAAAATTCGATTGAAACTATTGTAGATAAAAGATTGTTGCCAAGAGGAATGCATGAAATAGATTCCAATACTATGCTTGAGGTGAAATTAAATGAATTAACAAAGAAAATAGAAGAGTTATCATTAAATCAAAAGCTAGCAGAAAAGAATACAAACATAAATGACTTAGATATTATTTATGCTAGAAACCAGAGAGATAACTTGGAAAATTCTTATAATCCTAATTGGAGAAATCACCCGAATTTATCTTGGAGAAACAACAATTTCCAAGGAGGAGAAAATATAAATGAGAAGAACATAAGTTATGAAGTATTAATTAAACAAGGAGCTAGAATAGAGAAATTAGAAAAGATAATCTAACAAGTAAATAATCGTTTAGAATTTATATTTGGAAATGTTGCAAATCAAAATTAGAATAGAAATATATCACTTAGACAGAAGGAACCAATGGAAGTTAGACCTACTAGAGGATTGCCAATACAAGCTATACCTAATCTTGTCAATAGAACAGTTAATGAAATTGATACCTCTTTTGGGAGGGCAACTGAATGAAGCAGCATATCTAAAGCAACTATCTATATGTATATATGTTTTTTATTTTAAGTTAATAGTATCGTAGAGTTAATTTTTAACTCAACGAACTTAGTCCGTTGAGTTATGCCTTAACGTGTTCTTTTTGAGTTGTGCAGTAGTGATGTTCTTAAGCTGTGATTTTGTGTGTTTAACGTGTGTATTCTGCATTTATTTTTAGAAAAAAAAAAAAAGAAGAAGGAATTTTGAAGTTTTTCATGTTCATTTTATATAAAAAAAAAACAAACAAAACAAAATATCAATCCAGTTTGTTGGTATCTGTTCTAGGAAACCAACTGGCTTGCTTGTGAGCCACCAAAGGCATAGAAGTCTGGGTTCCACACAAGACACTAATTTATTAATATCTGTTAAATGTTATTTTGTTTTATATTCTGTATTTATTTGGGAATGAAAAGTTTTTCAAAAACAAAAATCGGAATATGCAGAAAGAGATACAAATGGATCAAGGTATGTAACCAATTACTTATCCTGAATTTTAAATCAAACAAAACTTTATTCATGCCTACTACAATTACTGTACTTATTGTCAAATCTTTTACATTGAGGACAATGCAAAATGTAGGTATGGGGGGGAGGTAATTAAAGTAACAGCCATGTAAGTTTGTTAATTAAAGGAATTATAATGGTACTACAAAGTTTCGAGGAAATTGAAAATTTTTATGAACTTGCTGTAACTATCCGATAATTGAGACTGTAAAATTTTTATAAACTGCTTGAATGTTATATTTAGAAGGCTATAGAAGATGCTATAGAATTTATTATTTATGTAAATCTAGATATAGTATCTTATGATTTTTCTGAATTTCATGAGTTTAACAGTTTCACGATTTTAAAATGAAATCAGAATATTTAATGCTTAATTAGAAAATTATTTGAAGACCTGAAGGAGTTGAGATGTGAATTCTAGATTAAATGAAACACATATGATGAAAGATGCATTTACTTTGACTAATTGAACTTGTAGAATGATTTATGTGTAGATCTTATTAAACTACAGATAAAGTATGAGCTTATTGTTATGGATTCAAATTTTTAGTAAATGATAGAAGCAAGATTATATGAGATTGGTATTTTTCTACATCTGTATTAATGAAATACGTGCATATACAGTATGTGATTAATGCTTTGTTTTGTGTGTGCATTTATTTTTAGAAAAAAAAAAAACTTTGAGAGTTTATTGACTTGTTTGATCACGAGCCTTTTATACTTGAGCAGATAGGTATGTAAGGATTGTTGATCAGATCAGATCTGGGATTGTTGACTGAAAGCTCGTTACATGGGTACATTAGAAAGCTCTTATATGATTCAAGCTTGTCAAATTAACTTTTAAAGTACAAAAAAAAAAAAAACATATACTATTCTGAAAAGATACAAGTGTTTTGTGAAATACAGATATCTTATGAATCGAGTATATTTTCTGTTATCTAGAATTGCTGAAATATGAATCTGGAATTGACTTTTGAAGTTGTTTAATGGAAATACAATTCTTTATTCTACTTGTCTTAATCAAATTGAATTGGATTGTACTTTGATTCGTATGTTGTTGAAATTTCTTCTAGAAAACTTATTGGAAAATTCAGGATTACAGATGATGAAAAGAAGAACAAACGATAATATAATTAACACCTATATGAAGATGATATACTTTGTATGTAATTTACATATATTCTAAATATCTTTGGAGGTTGATTACTGAAACATACATAATATATGTTTATGCTAAACAGAACAAAAAAAACAAAAGGGGAAGAATTAATTCTAGCACTTTTTGAAAGACCAATTAATTAGATCCTAGTTTGCTAAGGGACTAGCAAAATTTAGGTATGGGGGAAGTGTTTAGAATGAAAAAGTGCATATTATTAACAGTTAAATAATGGTTAATTGCATAATATTTAGCTTATCATATGAGAATTAAGCCATTATGTTATAATTGCACAGTTATATGCTTTAATTGAAGAATCTGTTTAATTTTGGGGAATTAATGTTAATTTAGTACATTTATGAACTGTCGGTAAGTTGCAGGCTGTGAAATTCTTAAGTATCCGAAAATGCATCTGAGCATCGGATAGTTATACCTGTAACTCTCCGAAATGTTATTTTATGTTTAAACTACTACTAACACGTGTCGAGATCTGGTAGATTTACTTAAGTTATAATTCGTTAAGTTAGCATAACTACACGCGTTGAGTTACACGAACATACACTAAGGTAATGTGTTAGGTTAGCGGCTTATTTCTTTATTGCATGTATTTTATGGTATTTTCCAAAATGCCACTATAGCGGTTGCAGGAACAAACAGTTGGAAGGAAAAACCATGTTTGCACGTATCACGCAGGAATTCAATCGCGTAGGGAGAAAGAAATCATCGCCATTGATCTGAAGGAAGGAAATCCAACCGATCATTCAAGTAGAAGCAGTTACTACTGAAGAAATATAAAAGAAAAGAAGAAAAAAAGAAGAAAGTGTGATCTATGGCTAGTGTATACAGAGGAGGAGCACCGAGCTTTCTGCAGACAGTATCGGCGATTCTCCGAAGTATCACACCAACCATTGTTATCACCACCATAATCACCAATCATCAGAGGTCTGTGAGGATACTTGCCTGATGTCGGGTCGATTCCGAGCCAAACACAGTGCCTAACAACCACTATGAGGAGTGATCGTGTTGCAGGAAGGGAAGACATTTTCACCAAGCTCCGACTCATATTTCAGGAGATCGTAAAGCTTTTAGCCTTGGCTTCAGGTTGATGCCTGTATGCTGAAGAGGAGATCATCTTGCAATTCTGGACTCGTGATTCTATAGGGAGAGGAGACAGAATTGTAAGTGGTTTAATTTTCAGTGGTGTAATCGCGTTGCAAGTAATGTCGGAAGTATTTACTGTCAAGTGAGATTACTTTACATTTCACCTTTCGCCCATTTCCATGTTTACATCAAAACAAAAATACCAAAAACAATTTATCTTTGTTTGTATGTTGTATTTGAGTGTTGTATTGTTTGTGTTGTATCGTGATTAATGTTATCTGTATTAGTTTTGTGATTGTTTTATGTTAGTTTTAATTTTACAGTTTACTGAAATTGGTTCGTACAAAAAACTAAAAGATTTTAATGGTGACTATTTGAATCATCTGAATGTTAGTATTGCTTAATGATAAATCCACTATTAACTAGCATTAAAAAGCTTAATTGATGTTATTTACAATCTGTGGAATCGCCCAATGGTTGGCTAAATTCCTCTGTAAATAGCAGTATTATAAAGAAGAGACAAGCTCGTGGAGTTAACTTAAGTCCACGAGGATAGTCCGTTGAGTTATGGATAACTGAACGAACTTAGTCCGTTGAGTTAACTGTAACTCAACGGAGTGCTTATTGAATATATATTTGAATTGTTCACAATCAAACATTTCTTAAATTCGTCAGCAATTCCCTGTGGGATCAACCTGTACTTGCACACTGATACAATAGACACTATGCACTTGCAGTTAAAGTACAAATTGGAATTAATATCTAAATTGTATTAAAGGTTGTTTGTTTACTTCTAAAAGAAAGAATAGGCATAAAGATAAATTAACTAAGTAAAAATAGAAGTAACAAATCCAAGTTTTTCTAGTGTAGTGCTGGGAAAACCCAAACAGCAAGTTTATTCAATCTAAGGAACAAGTGACGAAATGATGTGAGGTTGAGCCACTACCATATGCTCAAAGATCTTAATAGCGGTAATGAATCAAACAGTCTTTCATTTGGTTGGTAGATCACTTCTTTACTTTCTTTTTGTCTTGATTCTCTTTTGTGAGTTGCTTTCTTATGTGTTTTATGTATTGATTTTACATAATTTTGTTGTGTTTTTCTTTCATTTTATTTATTTTATTTTGATTTGGACTTCGTGGGTATGTCCTCTACAAACCCTTCGGAGACACAACTCTGCCTCTTTGGTGACTTAGAGGTTTAACAGCTTACTGCATATGCTAACTACAGTCGTGCTCCCTATGAAAGTGGCCTAGGTTAGATTTGTTTATTTTGTTGCTTTTGCTTTATCTTTCATTAGGAGTGTTTCTCATGTGGGCTATTTACTTCTTTTTAGATCTAGTTCTTTGCTAAGGGACTAGCAAAGGCTAGGTATGGGGGTGTGTAAAGTCAAGATTGGGCATTTTATTATATGAATTATATGTTAAAGCATGCATTTTATGGATTTCAAGTGCATAGTATATTATTTTTATATTGAATTACATGAAAGTTATATTTTTAGGCTATGCATGTTTTTATGAATTAAAAATGAAATAATGCACAAATCTACCTTTAATGGAATTAATGTTCAATTTAATAGTCCTTGTGTAGACACTTAGTTATTTAGGATAAATTACATGGAACACAATTTTATTGCATGCATGCTCTTAACTTATCAATTTCACTTGTGCTTTCCAAAGATTTAGTATTAAGATATAAAAGTGATGCATGATAAGAATATAAATTATATTTTCATCATCTTAATGAAATATTGTTATAGATGCACCTATAATAATTGTCTTAATTATTCATGACATAATTCTACATGTGATTGAATAATCTTAATTTTTGTATGAGTTTTTATTGATGAAAATAGGTGACATCAAGGAATTATAAGAGGGTTAAATCTCAGCTCTTGGATGGTGTATCAAAAGGTAAAAGGGGCTGGGATAAATCTCAACCATTGGATCAATCTTGGAAGATCAAGAGACACCAAGATTAAAAGGAGGAGTAAGCCTTACGTCCAAGGCATCTCCTCTCGATTCTTCTCCATTCTAGCCGACGATTTCTTCTCCAAGGACTCCTCTCCTCGTGGCTAAAGGTGGACACTCAAGGGTGTTGTTCCCCCTCTCAAATCAGCATCATATCCTTCTTTTTTCCATCTTGATTCACGTCCTCAAAGGATTCCAAGGGTGGTAGCTTTGGCTGCCTTGGTGGAGGAAGCTTGGACGGCAAGTGGGAGTGGTGTTTGAAGTGTGGATTTGGGTGGTTCCAAGGAGCATCTTCAGAAGCAAAGGAGGGGTTGGAAACTCCTATTTTGACGTCCAAACGAAGAGGAAGAAGGTTGAGTTCTCTTGCTCTTGCAACTATGAAAGGCCCTTGCTATAGGTGACGTTATAAGGGGTGAGACCTTGGGAAAACGTGGCTGAAGAGTGTGGTTTCATCCAACCATGGATTCATTGCTAAGGAAGAGGTGTTCTTCAAGGTATGAGTGAGATTTGAGAGAGATCCTATTAGGTATTTAATTTTGATGATATATACTTTATTAACGTATTTAAATAAGTTTACATAATATTCTCTAAGTATATTTCTCTAAGTATAATAGTTAACAGATTATCGGAAAGTTTCATTTTTATGTCGGATAAATTAAAGATTTCCGAAGAGTTAGATTTGCAATAGTTAAACTTTTGAATAACAAAAGCTGTCTAAAAAGAATCTTGTTAGAGGTTTACCTAATATTAAGTACTCGAAAGAGTTTATGTGTGATGCATGTCAACTAGGTAAATTACATAAAACATCCTTTAAAAGCTTAAATGAAATAACAAGCAAAAGAGTATTAGAACTAGTGCATATGGATTTATTTGGACTTACTAGAACAACTAGTCTAGGAGGTAAACATTATGCTTTTGTACTAGTTGATGACTATTCTAGATTCACTTGGGTCTATTTTCTAGCTAATAAAACTGAAGTTTTTGAAATATTTAAGATATTCTGTAATAAAGTTCAGAATGAGAAAAATATTAAAATTCAAAAACTTAGGAGTGATCATGGTACAAAATTTGATAATGATCAAATGGACACCTATTGTGAAGAATTAGGCATAGATCATAGGTACTCATTTCCAAGAGCTTCTTCACAAAATGGGATAGTAGAACGTAAAAACAGATCACTTCAGGAAATGTCCAGAATCATGTTAAATGAGAATAAGTTACCCCTATTTCTCTAGGCAGAAGTAGTTCATACAGCATACTATTTTATAAATAGAGTGCATCTAAGACTAATTTTAGATAAAACTCCTTATGAGATATGTTATAACAGAGTTCCCAAAATAAGTTATTTAAAATCCTTTGGTTGTAAGTGTTTTATTTTAAACACTAAGGAATGAAGAGACAAATTTAAAGCCAAATCGGATGAAGGTATTTTTGTTGGTTATTCCATTAGAAGTAAAGCATATAGAGTTTATAATACCTCAACAAAAACCATTGAGGAAACCCTGCACGTGAAATTTCATGAAAATTCTCATTTGGATTTAAGACATGCTGAAAACTTTGATTTAGAAATTCTCCCAAAAATAGTACCAAATGATGATGACAGAGAAATTGAGAGATTATCTAACAAAATAAGAAATCTAAGTTTGAATGATGAAAATTTAGAAGAAAATAATGTCATACCTATAGAAAATGTGGAACAACATAGAAATTGGTGTTATGCTTCATCTCATCCTATTGATCAGATAATAAGCGATCCTAATCAAGGAGTTAGGACTCGGTCATCAGTAGTCAACATCTGTGGTGCTTATTCATTTGTTTCTTTGTTAGAACCTAAGAAAATTGAAGATGCCTTAGAAGATGAATTTTGGTATTTAGCTATGCAAGATGAGCTAAATCAATTTATAAGAAATGAGGTATGGGATCTAGTTCCACCACTTGAAAATCAGTCCATAATAGGAACAAGGTGGGTATTTAGAAACAAAGTAGATCAAGATGGACATATAGTTAAAAATAAAGTTAGATTAGTTGCTCAAGGTTACAAGCAAGAGGAAGGAATTGACTATGATGAAACATTTGCTCCTATTGCTAGACTAGAATCAATACGAATTTTGTTAGCTTATGCTTGTTATATGGATTTCAAATTATATCAAATGGATGTTAAGACTGCTTTTTTAAATGGATATATAAAAGAAGAAGTGTATGTAAAACAACCTCTAGGTTTTGAAGATTCAAAACATCCTAAGTATGTTTACAAGCTTAAGAAGACACTATATGGCCTTAAACAAGCTCCTAGGTCTTGGTATGAAAGATTATCTAAATTTCTTATGGAAAAAGGGTACTCTATGGGAAAGGCAGATCACACTCTTTTTATCAAGAAGATCGAAAAAGATATACTAGTAGTTCAAATCTATGTAGATGACATCATATTTGGAGCAACAAATGATTAAATTAGTTGAGTCCTTTTCGAAAGACATGACTAATCAATTTGAAATGAGTATGATGGGTGAACTATCATTTTTCCTAGGCTCACAAATTAAGCAATTAGATCAAGGTACTTTTATTTCACAAGAAAAATATACTCAAGATTTATTAAAGAGGTTTGGTTTAGACAACACTAAAACAAAGAATACACCAAGGAGTACTATCACCAAGTTGGATAAAGATGACTCTAGAAAAACTGTAGATGTAAAACAATATAGAAGTATGATTGGTTCATTACTTTATTTAACAGCTAGCCAACCAGATATTATGTTTAGTGTGAGTACTTGTGCTAGATATCAATCTAATCCTAAGGAATCACACCTACTTGATGTTAAATGAATTTTTAAATATCTATTAGGAACCATCAATTTTGAACTGTTTTACATTAAACACAATTCTTTAAACTTAGTAGGTTATAGTGATGTTGATTTTGTAGGATGTAAGTCTGAAAGAAAAAGCACCAGTGGCACTTGTCAATTGTTAGGTAATTCTTTAGTGTCATGGTTCAGCAAAAGGCAAAATTGTGTAGCATTATCTATAACTGAAGCTGAATATATAGCTGCTGCACTTTGCTGTGCTCAAATCCTGTGGATCAGACAAACCTTAAAAGATTTTAATTTAAACTACGAACCAACTAAGATTTTCTGTGATGGTAGTTCTGCAATAAGTTTATCTAAAAATCCTGTGTTACATTCACGAGCAAAACATATAGAAGTGCGACATCATTTTCTAAGGGATAGTGTTATAAAAGAAAAAATAGTATTAAATTTTGTTCCTACCACAAAACAATTAGCAGATCTATTTACAAAACCCTTAGATGAAAATACTTTCTCAAAATTACGATTAGAACTTGGTATCTATAGGTTATCTGATATTTAAATGGTCTTGTTCATTGTATTTTGGTTTGTTATAAGGTAGCTTTAGAATTTAATGTCTTTATCATTAAAAAAAAACAAAAAAAACAAAACAAAATATCTATTTTCAAATTACAATTTTCTGGTAGTTAAGAATTTATGAAATTTTGATTTTTATTGAAGTCAATTTATTTAAGAAAAATTCAGAAAAGATTACTTAAGGACAATTAAATTGATTCAATATGAGTGCCAATTATATTTTTTTTACTTATGTCTATGCTATTACAGAGATTTTAACAAAAAAATACATAGAAAGTATGTACTTTTTATTAAAGGAAAGTTATTAACATTCTGTTAGAAAAATTAAGTCTTGCAGTTGCCTCTAATTTAATTTACTATATTGCTTTATTTTTTATTAGTTTTTTGTCTGTAATTACTTGAGTAATTAAGTCCGTTGGGGGATCTTAAACCCTAGTCACTTAAACCAACTGGTTTGGGATGTGCTGACTGAAAACTCATTTTGCAAGTAATTTAGATTATATTTTTTTAAAAAAAATTATTATTACTTGTTCTCACTTGTCATTGAGTAACTGGTTATCTTTCCCCTAAACAATAGATTGTGATCACGTAAAAAGATGATATTGTAGGAGGTAATACATAAAATATATATATGAATATAAACAAAAAAAAAAGGGGCAATGTACTCAAGCTTAATTTATCTTTTAAGGTGTTATAACAATCCTGCCATAATCTGTGCATATAATCCTTGTTATTTTTTTGTTATTATCTAATCTTTACACATAATGTACGATATTTATTGTCTTAAGTTTGTGTACTCATTATTGAATTCTTTTAAGGTTCTAAAGGTATATCTCTATGAATTATCTTTTTTAAACTGAATAAGATAAAAGCTAGAAAGTCTAAATTGTTAACTCTACTACTTATTTTTGTATTTAATTCAAATTAAATTAAAAAAAAGAGAGACTCAAATCTATTTAAGGCTTAGCATCCTCTTTAAGTAAGCTATTTGACCTTTTAAAGCCAAATCTACTTAGGGCTTGGCAACCCAGATTAAGTACGCCATAGATTCTTTACACTACATTTATGTAGGGGGAGCAATTTCTTGTATAATATTTCATCTCTTATGAACTATTATATGTTTTCATGAAAGAATCTACATAAATTTTAGGAAATACACGTTAATATAGTACATTTCTGAACTGTCGGTGACTTGCAGGTTTTTTAATTCTTAAGTATCTGAATTCTCTATTGTTTCGGCAAGTTATATTGCAAGTATCGGACAGTTGTGTTTTAAAATGTTCAATAGACTATTTTATTACTTCGTGAAGTACACGTGTTGAAATCATAATGCATGACTTAAGTGAATTTTCGGTAAGTTATCTATAACTCTCCGAAATGCGTCTGGGCATCGGAAAGTTAGATTTGTAACTATCGGAAACATCTCTTTATTATAAAACTACTTAAGTACATGTGTCGTGATCTGGAAGATTGACTTAAGTTATCTTTCGGAAGGTTACCTGTAACTCTCCAAAATGCACCTAAGCATCAAATAGTTAGGTTTATAAGTCTCCAAAACTTTCTGAACACCTTAAGTTCAAATTGTGCACGTGTTGAATTTCACTACTTTATAATGTCTCAGTTGAAAACTCGAATAGTTATGTTTAACTCTTCGACTTTTCACACCTATTCCTTCGAGAAACTTGAACAGTTATCATAAGTCTTCGAGTTTTCTCACTTTTCACTTAGCCTGAAGTTATTTTCTTTATACGAACAGTTACGCTAAGTATTCTGCAATTGTTGGTTGTAAAACTTATATAGTTATTGCAAGCACTGAAGTTATTTATCGGTAATGGATCATATATTTATGATTTCAATGATTGAATCCGTTTATAAACTCGAAGAGTTATAAATGTTTTACTAACAACCTTTCGTATTTCTACCTTGGTAAAACCCTAGCTTCACAATCTTTACTTACACTAAGTTCTACTCTTCGACTTTTCACACCTATTCCTTTGAGAAACTTGAACAATTATCATAAGTCTTCGAGTTTTCTCACTTTTCACTTAGCTTGAAGTTATTTTCTTTATATAAACAGTTACACTAAGTATTCTACAATTGTTGGTTGTAAAACTTGTATAGTTATTGCAAGCACTCAAGTTATTTATTGGTAACGGATCTTATATTTATGATTTCAATGATTGAATCCATTTATCGATTTATAAACTCGAAGAGTTATAAATGTTTTACTAACAACCTTTCGTGTTTCTACCTTGGTAAAACCCTAGCTTCACAATCTTTACTTACACTAAGTTCTACTCTTCGACTTTTCACACATATTCCTTTGAGAAACTTGAACAGTTATCATAAGTCTTCGAGTTTTCTCACTTTTCACTTAGCCTGAAGTTATTTTCTTTATACGAACAGTTACGCTAAGTATTCTACAATTGTTGGTTGTAAAACTTGTATAGTTATTGCAAGCACTCAAGTTATTTATCGGTAACAGATCTTATATTTATGATTTCAATGATTGAATCCATTTATCCGTTTATAAACTCAAAGAGTTATAAATATTTTACTAACAACCTTTCGTGTTTCTACCTTGGTAAAACCCTAGCTTCACAATCTTTACTTACACTAAGTTCTATAGTGTAAAGCGAAGATTAATTGACAATGTCAGGACGTGGAAGAGGATGTGGTAGAATGACCAAAGTGTAGAAAAGAGAGCTAGAAATTCAGAAAATACAAAGTGAAATCAATGACATTTACTCCAGGTACACTTTTTCAAATGAAATACTACATGAAATAAGAAAAACTATTCAAGATGAGAAAATTTTTTGTTGGAAGTTTATTCACAATTATGCTGAAACACAGTTTAGACTAAAACAGACTGAACTTTCCGCATTACATTTATGGAAAAGAAATTTACAACCTAACCCTACGGTTGTAAGTTCTGGACATGTACTAGAGACATCGGTACAGTCTATCACTTATTATGGAAAGAAGTGGGGACCAATGATCAAAAATGCAAACAGGGAATTACAATCCTTGTATTCCCAATATTATTTTCCCCTAGCTGTTTTAGATGATATTAAACTGTACATAGATGAATAGAAAACTGCCATTAGCAAAATGGGCCTTCGAAGTGAAGGACAAAGAGTTTATCAACTCAAAATGGCAGAGGTGGAGAGCTTAAAACTCTATATCCCATTATTACCACCTAGACATCATGGTGAAGTACCATCAAGACCCCAGGTGCCTTTAACAGGAGAAATTAAGATAATTTTAGAACCTCCTGAACAACCTAAAACACTACAGACATATAGTTGGAAAAAGAAAAAGACAATTGAATATTTTGGACTAACTGTAGGTGTACAAGGAATATTGCAGCAAAAAGAAGAATCAGTGAAAAATGGAAAACTATGCTCCATTGCAGAAGCTAGACAGACATTTTTGTCAGGAATCCTAGCAAATGTGACAAATATTGGCTTACAAGCATATACTCTAAGGTATTGTGTCACATTAGTGCATAATGTATCTTTTAATACAAAGGATAGTTTTTCACACAATTCTACAAGCACACATTCTTTTCCTACGAAAAGAGAGAATGTACGAAATTTTGATGATACATATACAGATGATATCAAATTTGATGATATTTTTGATAACATAGACACTGAGTTTATGAATTTTGAAGATATTTCATCTGAAGAGGAATGTACAGATATTCTTCCTCTTACTATATCTCGAATAGAGACTTTTGAATTTTGGTACAGTTGCTTATACTACACTTTACATATATGGTTATGTCTGTTACAATATATAGTATACTTGTTGATAAATGTATATAATCAACAACATACACAATGACAAATAGAATATGATACTACAAATGTCTCACATATACAAATTTTAGAAATATAGGATGATTCTATTCCATAGAGAGATATAGAACATTCTTTCATACAGAGACAGTTGTATAGATCAAATATAGATATACATGTTGCTGATATACAGATTGTTACAGAGACTATTGCTATTAAAATGTTTCTAGAAGAACAAATAGTAGAATTTCAGTAGATTATTGATACGACAATAACAAATATTTTAGACATTTATACTAGTTTTGATGGAAATTCCACCAGTTCTGAAAGATCTAAAAATATAGATGCTACTGATAATATTGAAACAAGTCCCAGATCAGAACATCATGACAGGAAAATACCTAATCCTGAACAGAGTTTAGATGAAAATACACTATTATGGTTCAGAAATAATTCCTGTTATGACAAATTTCAGACATTTAAAACTTTTACAGTTTTATATTCAAGACCAGTTAAGTTTGAAGGGATGGCACACATACGAGAACTATTTGAATTTCAAGGCTTGTTGACTCTACTTCCACAATAGCCAGGCCATCTTGCTATACGCGAACTTATCAGTTGTTTTTACTCAAACTTAATAGTGGAAGAAGGTATTCCTATTTCTAATATACAAGACAATGACATATATTTAACTCCAAATTTACTTTATCAGGTACTTGGTCTGAAAAATGAAGGAGTTAAATTATCAGAAAGAAAACAGGTTTATTGATTAGGATGAGACATTACAAGTTTAGCCAAAGATCCAACTGCCAACAAACCATTGAGATTACTAAATGACTTAAATGGCCAAGCACGTTTTATTGCAAAAATATTGCATGCTACATTGTTTCAGAGGTTTGGTCATGGGGCAGAAGTTGGCAGATGTTGTCTTTATGCTACATACGTATTAATAAACCATATACAGGTGAACTGGTATGATATTTTTGTTTCTCATATCTTACATTTGTAGAGTAAATTATTTTATGGTGATACATGTTGAGCTATATTTTTAGCTCAAGCTTTACTGCAAGTGCATAGTTCTTTTGGTGTACATGGCAAATACAAGTCATTCTTCCACAAGGATTGTGTTTATGACTTAATCAACTATTACTCAACTTGTTCTTCAAGCTCTTAGGTATACTTCATTAAATTAATGACATGTGAATGTATAATAATCAAAATTAACACAAGCTCACAAACCATGCAGTTTCAAGGCAATGTGTAGTGGAAAATGGTGATGTGAATCAATTTCTTTACTTGTAAATCTATCAACCCATTCAATTATAACATGCACACAAATTCCACGTGATTTCAGAAGTTATATCAATGCATCAATATTGAGGAAAGAAAAATAAAATACGAAGATTCAATAGGCTATGCTACTCTATTCTAATTTATACTAAATGCATGCAACTATGCTATTTGCTAATCTAACCAAACTATACTATACTACTTGCATTAGAAATTCTTTTTGGAGATTGATTTGGACAAAATGTGATCAATATAAGATATAACAAATTCAGCTAACTACTGAAATTAAAATTAACAACTAAGGTAAATGAGAGGTTCTTCATTAAGAAGAAATTCAACACAATATACTTCCAAGTTCTTATACTCCTCTTCTTCTCCTTGAATCAACACTTCACATTCATATGTGCCAAGTATACCATACATAGGTGTCGACCACTCTTGTGAAAGCCCTATGTATGGTCCCAACAAATCAAGTGAATGTAAACTAAAATTAAGAGAACAATGTAGTAATTAAACTTGAACACACATTTAATCCTACTAAGACATCATAAACAAGAAGTGTATCTCTACCAAACTCTTCTAGCTTTCCTCTACTACTAGAAAACAAATTTTCCAAGGGCTGTCACTACCTTTGTGAGCTTTGAAAATCTGTAATAGAGGAACTTGCACAATGGAGCTTTACTAGGGAGCTTGGGAAGAGCTTTCACTCCCTTAAGGATGCTCGGATGCTCAGCCGCGTCTCTCCTCTCACGTGCGTCGTCCTTCCAGCTGCCGAACTCTCGGTCGCGTATTTTATTTTTCGGTCGCATCTCCCCTCTCGCGTTTATTTCTTCCGGCTTTAAATAATTCTCTCCACCGGGCGAATGAATTCTCGCGTGCATTGTCTCCCGCGCGTACGTCTTCCGCGCGTACGTCTTCCGCGCATGCTTTTCTCGCCCGATTCCACCAACTTCCAACATCGGGTGTGTCACCCTCCAATGAGAATCCATAGATCTAAGGGAGCCAATGAGGTGTTGGCATGTCCACTTCTTTAAAATTTAGTCCACCAACTTTGATTATTTACATCTTCTTTTTGTCTTTTGCAATAAGCTCCTTCCACATGTGTGTTACCTATAATTAATGGAAATTGAACTCCAAGAGATGTTAGCCAACATAGGATAGGACATTTAAAATAAAATCAATGAGTTATATGTAAAATTATATCTAATGGGGATGCACTTGTTAATTAAATTTCTATATTGCACTATATTTCAAGACTTATATTACCCATAATTAATATCATTTATCCACCATAGATAGATAATATCATGCAAAATTACTTATAAAATGCATTAAAAATGGGCAAAATTAAAGCTTGAACAATACGATTTTGAGAATTGTGGCAAATCAAACAGATATTACACCTTGGCCACAGAAAAGATTAAAGTCAAGATCTTTCTCTGCAAAGGAACTCCAAAAATACCAAGACGTAGATACACCTGTCCTCAGACAACAATAACAACAATATTGGCAAACACAATCACAACCACAACAGCAATAATCCACACAATTTACAGAAACACAGCAACATACAGATATACAACAAGGTATACATACAGAAATACATACAAGTATAGATATAGACATACATATTGAATTTTTACAACAACCATCACAAGTTTCTCAAAATGATTTAGATCAAGCAATACTTGATCAGATAAATAGAGTTAGTACAGAAATTGCAAAGAAAATTTCAGATACTCTGATTGATATTTTTTGAAGACAGAGGCTTATGATTATAGAAATTATGTATTACATGATTTATTTTTTGTAATTTGTAACCAAAACTATTATGTAAACTGTTTACTGATTTTAATGTTATGTGATTATTTTTCACAGTTTAAGATATTAAACAGTTTATGCTTAATCCATAAATCCTATGTATGTTTGAAACAATCATTTTGATTAATATATACTTAATAAGATTTCCTTCCTTACATTTAACTTGCTTAACTTCCTAAAAGGGGAGAAACTAGTTTACTTTTTTATAATGCCAAAAAGGAGGAGATATAAATTATGTGACTTATTAGGTTTTGACATCATCAAAAAGGGGGAGATTGTTAGGTATTTAATTTTGATGATATATGCTTTATTAACGTATTTAAATAAGTCTACATAATATTCTCTAAGTATAATAGTTAACAGATTATTGGAAAGTTTCATTTTTATGTCAGATAAATTAAAGATTTCCAAAGAGTTAGATTTGCAATAGTTAAACTTTCAGATAGTTAATGTTTCGGATAGTTAAACTTTCGGATAGTTAACGTTTCGTTTTTGTCAAATACTTTATGTTAAAAACTCGTATAGTTAAGGTTATCTACACATGTGTTTTTAATGTTTTAAGTTGTCACGTGTTTTCCATGTGCGTTCGGTAATGAAAAATTGAATAGTTAGATAACTATTCAAGTTTTTATACGCATGGATAGATAACTATTCGAGTTTTATAAAAGGACTAACGAACAGATAAGTTTCTTTGTTTAGTCACATGTTTTGCAAGTGCAAAAACTCGAAGACTTAAAGGATAAGTGTTTGAGTTTTTACAAGACTTAAAAGATAACTGTTCGACTAAATTGAAGACTTAGAAGATATTCTACAAGACTCCAAGAAGATAAAGTTTCGGTGAATCTACAAAGTGGAGATTGTGGAAATTCAAATTGTTAGTGGAGAAAGTGGAAATTAAAATAGAAAGTAATTTGGATTAAAGAGAAAATTAGTACATGGATTATGGATTATGGATTGTGGATCAAGTGGATGAACATGTTGAACGTGAAAGACAACAGAGTTCGACTACTAATAGAGAGTACGAGCTACATTACAATGGAGGATCCCAATCTCAAAAACCAAGTCTAAATATTCAATCCGGATCCCTAACTGAAAAGTTAAGTTTGAATATTCATATTCTGAAAAATTCTCCAACATCAGAAGAAGTTCGAAATTCCAAGCAATTTCAGAAAAGGAGCTGCAAACGTAAAAAGTCTGGAAATTCGACAACTGGAGAAGAAGAGATATAGAAGCTAAGCAAAGACAAAGAAAGATCAGGTTTTATACAATTCGAAATTAGTGTTCAATAAGAGCTTTATTGTTATATTCGAATTGTATATCGAACATTTCTGTATCAAAACTGTCAAGAAGGGAATTGAGCTAAAAAGATATTGTAAATTCTGTCTTGAAATAAAAGAATAGAATTTCATTTATGAGTGTTTTGTGCTTTTGATTTATCTGCTAGTATTTAATTACTAAAGACACAATTCACCCCCCCTCTTGTGATACAAACGATCCTACAGATCCCTATGCATAAATTATGTTCATGTTGTGTATGTAGGCATAGGTATGTTGTTTCATGTTTTTATGTTATATTTGTATACGTTTGTGTTGTTTGAGTGTTATTGCATTGCATGTCAGTATAGTTTTCATATAGATAATTAATTCCAGATGTTATCTTGAAGTGGATTCTAGTTTAAACGTGTTTTTCATCTTGTTTATATGTGCATATCTTGGCTGTAAATAGGGTGTTTGATGAAATGGTTGCTTATGTAACAAGGGGAACCATGTACAAAGTTTGGGTATTTTTGTTATTTCGATTCTCTCAACTCAGATATCGATTTTGAATAATTTTTGATGCAATCTCATGTATTTTCGAGTCTACTTACCAATGGTTTTAGTTTCATAATTTTTGGAAATCATTTAAATGGTATTTTCGATTTAAGTGTTCATAGGTGTTTCTGACCTAGATGTAGGTTCTGGGCAGAGGCTTTTAGCGTCTTTGATCATCAATTTCTTAGAATGTAAATTACATTTTTATAATCTGTAAAATGGGTTTTTGAGATGACGAAGTAACTTGCATTGAGATTTTGTTTCACGTTATTTCATAAAGATTTCAGGGAGAAATGAATTTTCTTGTAAAGTTGTGCAATCTGTGTTTTGATTTTCGCGTGTTGCACATCTATGTTAGATTCATCACTAATAACTCTCTGGTTTGAATCAGGTCTCAAAATTATCCTAGATTTTTAAATCTTTTAAAACCCTTCCCAAATCATATTTTTACATGATTTTTCAGTGAGTATTTTGGGAAGAAATGATTTCTATAAGTGGATGCAATTTCTGGAATTTCGAGAGTTCTTTTAGAGTTATGAATGAGATTGTATGAAAGAGATTTTTGAGTAGTTAAATTAACTAGTTAACCACATATGTATAATTTCTAATATAATTACCAATCATAGTGCTAACTTTTGTTTTGATAAGAGTAGGATATATAGAATGTTCTCAAGTTATATTATGACATGAGTCAAGTAATTAATCTAATAAAAGTTATTTAGACAAACTCCCTGTGGAAATGACCCGTACTTGCACCGCTTAATACAATAGACACCGTGCGCTTGCGGTTAAATTATAAATGTAAAACTTGTGCTTTTAACGACACACGTTTCATCCATACAGTAGATAAAGCTAAAATAGAGGTAATTTCTAATCTACCAGAACCTAAATCAGTTAAATATATTAGATCATTTCTAGGACATGCTAGATTTTATAGAAGATTCGTTAAAGATTTTAGCAAAATAACTAGACCTTTAACTAATCTATTAAAAGATGTTCCATTTAACTTTGATAAAAATTGCAAAGAAGCTTTTTTCAAGCTTAAGACTAGCTTAATTTCAACTCCTATAATACAAGCACTTGATTGGAGCCATCCATTTGAATTAATGCGTAATGCATTTGATTTTGCTATAGGAGTAGTGTTGGGACAGAAGATAGAAAAATCTCCTAGAGTGATTCATTATGGAAGCAAAACATTAAATGATGCTCAAGTTAATTATACAACTATTGAAAAAGAGTTGTTAGCTGTTGTGTTTGCCTTAGAAAAGTTTAGATCATATCTGATTGGAGCTAAAGTGATAGTATATATGTATCATTCAACTTTAAAACACCTAATAGCAAAGAAAGAGACTAAAGCTAGATTGATCCGATGGATATTATTATTACAAGAATTTGATTTAGAAATTAAAGATTAAAAAGGTTGTGAGAATGTAGTAGATCATTTATCAAGATTACAAATAGAAAAATCAAATAGTAAAATTAAGGATAATTTTCCTCATGAACAATTAATGACCATCAACATAATACCTTGGTATGGAGACATAGTTAATTACTTAGTTACTAGTTTAATACCTAAGGATTGGAATAGACAAGATAAGAAATTGTTCTTTTCAAGAGTAAAATATTACTATTGGGAAGTCCTATACTTATTGAAGAAATATCCTGATCTGGTTTTAAAGAGGTGTGTTCCAGAAACTAAATATCAGAGCATATTGTCTTTTTGCCTTGACCAAGCATGTGGAGGGTATTTTGGTTTAGGGAAAACTACTGCCAAAATTCTACAATGTGGATTTTATTGGCCAACACTATTCAAAGATGCTCATAAATACTACTTAAGTTGTTTAAGATGTCAACAAATAGGAAGAATGTCAAAGAGGAATATGATGCCTTTGAATCCTATTGTTGAGGTGGAAATCTTTGATGTGTAGGGAATAGATTTTATGGGTCAATTTCCTATGTCTAATCAATTTAATTATATATTGTTGGGGGTGGATTATATATCTAAATGGATAGAAGCTATTCCTACAAAAACCAATGGCAACAAAGTGGTAATACATTTTACCAGAACTAATATAATTACCAAATTTGGAATACCTAAAGTTATTAGTTGTGATAAAGGAACTCATTTCTATAATAGAATTTTTGAAGCCTTGATGAAGAAATATAGAGTAAATCACAAAATTGCAACATCATATCATCCGCAAACAAGTGGACAAGTAGAAAGTGCAAACAAACAAATTAATTTAATCTTAGAAAAAGTAGTAAATCCTACTAGAACAGATTGGGCTAATAGATTGATAGACGCACTTTAAGCTTATAGAACTGCTTATAAGACAAACTTAGGTATGTCACCTTTTAGACTAGTATATCGAAAAAGTTGTCATTTACTAGCTAAAATTGAATATAAAGCTTACTAGGCATTAAAAACTCTGAACACTAATTTAAATCAAGCTGCTGAAAATAGGAAATTGCAATTGATTGAATTAAAAGAATTTAGGAATGAAGATTATTCAAAAACTATAAGAGAAAAAGAGAAAATGAAGTTCTGACATGACAAGAAAATTATTCTAAAAACTTTTGAACTAAGACAAGAAGTATATCTTTACATGACTAGACTCCATAACCATCCAAAAAAATTAAGATCTAAATGGGTAGGACCTTACATAATATGAAATATTTATTACTATAGAGCTATTGAAATTGAAAATCCTAAAAATCAAAATATTTTTAAAGTAAATGGACAAAGACTTAGACTTATTCTGAATATTCCAAAAAGTTCCATTGGAATTATAGAAGAAGTAAGAGTAGAGGACTACTCGAGCTTTACTTAGTAAGAAATTATCTAAGTATTAAAAAAAAAACTTATTTAAACATAGTCATGGTTCAACTGAAAGAAATTATCGATTTTACTGAAGCATATATTAAAAGGAAAAAAATTGTTGCAATTCAATTGATAGGATCCATCGATCAAACCAAAACATAAAAACATAAAAAAATCTATATATTATATTAAATAAAATGTCGGTTTTACCAAAGCATAGTATCGATACAACCGATAGAAAAAAGAAAAAAAAGTATTTAATTTCAATTCAACCGAGGAATATAACGGTTTGAGTAAAATTCTAAAATGTTGAAAAATTAAGAATCGGTTAGACTGGAAATTCTTCAGTCTTGACCAAATTAAAAGTTATTATTATAAGTATTTTTTATTAGTTATAACTTTACGGGAAGTCCGTTGAATTACGCTTAACTCAATGAACTTACTTCGTTGAGTCTAGGATAAGTTAACAAACTTACTTCGTTGAGTTAATTATAACTAAATGGAGTACTGTAGATAAGTCCACAGACTTAGTCCATAGAGTTAACCATAACTCCATGGAAAGGTAAGTGAGAGAGCGAAAGTTTGTGCGGGAAAATGACCCAATTACCTGCCTAAAACTTAGGGTTTATTTATACTAAAACTTAGGATTTGGGGGCATTATCTGCAGAATCATTTAAAACTTAGAATAGTAGGGATCAGAGTGATTCCATTCCGTTCAATCACACCACGAAGTCAAGATGACGCCTGAGTTTTGGGAGGTAGTAGACACTACGAGATTTCTCAAAGAATCAGAAGAATGACATACAAGACAAAAGATGAAGAACACAACTCGGGAAAAAGAATTAGAAAATGTAGAATCTGACATCTTCTACTAGAGGAAAGTTTTAGTAAATTTAGATATAAAAATACCTTAGATTGTAGAAATAAGGATTAAAGTAACAACAGAAGTTGTAGTAAATAGAGAAAGAAAAATAAGACCAAACAACGAGGTTGCCCAAGAATTAATCCGGTGCAAGTCATGACTTTGGTTTACAAGACATATTGTTGGACATGCTCGGTGGGAAATCAGGGAGCAACAGAGGAAAGTAGTTGAAGAACCAACAGCAAAAATGTCGACTATAGTAGTAGAACAAGCAAGACCCTCAGTGCCACCACCTAAATCACTAGAAAGGTTGGTAGTTATGAGGCCGTCTACTACAAAAGAGTTGAAAGAATTTGAAGAACTGGTTCGAGTTGGGAAAAACCAAGGAGAATCAAAAGATTTGGCAATAGCTAAAGCACATCTGATGTTTGATGCACTTCACAAAAGGAGTGCTATAGAAAAGTTGAAGGCCCAATACAAAGTTAAAGTTGAACAGTATCAAAAAGCCACTACCATACCTACTGCAAGAGAAACTGAAGCTGGTCCTTCAAGACCAGTAATTATAGAAAAAGTAAAATAGGAAGAGCTAGTACTTGTGACTCGAGGGCTTGCAGAGCCTATTTTTGTAGACTTACTCTCAGAGGAGGAAGAGGAAGATTAGACACAATTATTAAGGAAAAGGAAAGGAAAAGAAATAGTGCCTGAAATTCAAGCAAAGATTAAACCTAAGCCTAGACTATCAATAGGGCCTAAAGTGCCCATTTTTGTTGATCTGTTATCTGAATCTGAAGAGGAACAAGAGCAATAGTAGTAAGAGCAAAGAGAAGAAGAAAAACAGACTAAAATTAGTCTATAACCTATATAAATAGAAGCAACTGAAGTTAGCGCAGAAGCTAAGTTGCTTGTGACTCCATCCCAATCTACCATAGAATCAAAAAGAATAGTGATAATGCAGATTGGTAGTCAGGAGGAGAAAGAAAGAGAAGAAACTGAACAAGAAGTTGAACAAAATCATATGGAATAAGAAGGAAATATCTCGATAGATTCCATTGAAGAGGGAGAGACTCTTCAGCAAGTAATTGAAAGAGTACAAGAAAGAAGAGTGAAGAGTTCTTCCAGCTCTCCACCATAGATAGAAAGAGGAGCTGAAATGTAGGAATCTCTGGATCATTTCCAACAAACTCAAGTTTAGCAAATTGAAGAAGAAATTCAAGAACAAACCCCTCCAGAGCAACAAATTCAAATTCCTGACCCAACTGAAGCAACAGTTCTAAATGAAGTATACTTTTGGAGTTAGGAAGCATATAATAAATATCAAGAGATTAGGGATTATGATATTATATATAGTAGACCAGTAAACTAGGACGACATAAATGACATTAAAGAATTATTTGAGTTCTAAGGTCTACTACAATTTATTTCTCAACAGAGAGGGCATGCTGTATATGAAAATTTAGTGCCATATTTTTATGCAAACATGAAAGAGGAAGAAGGAAATTCAATTTCTAATGTGGAAGAAGTTAATGTACAAATAACACCAGAGCTTCTCCACAACATTTTGGATTGAAAAATGAAAAGATAGAAATTCTAGAGAGCACAACTACAGTCGAGTGGGCAGAACAGGAAATAAAAGACTATTTAACTATCAATCCTGGTGTGCCATTATTAAACAGATTGAAATACTTAAATGGTAAAGCACACATGGTAGCTAACATTTTGATTAAAAATTCCTACCAATTACAAGGCCATGATACTGAACTAAGTCAATTTGTTAAATGGGCAACATATGTAGTTGTGAACAGAATTCAAATTAATTAGTACAAAGTTTTTATCTCTAAATTGAGAGCAATAAGGAAGAAATTATATTATGGAGATCTGATTCCACTACTGATGGTGGACAGTATTGACTTCACAAAATGGACATCCAAGAGGATAAAATTTAGAGTCATTTCAGTGAAGGAATACAGAAATTATAATTCTATAGCTACTAAGATAGCTGGACCTTCTAGAGACATTATAGGAGCTATTGAACGTATAAATCAATTAGAACAACAATTAAAAATGCTCTAAAAGGATGTAGATGAATTTAAGAAGAATGACTAAATGCATTGTTCATCTACTTGTAAAAAATATATATATATATTTGACTGTATTTAAATGTAAACTATTTATATAAATGAATGTTTGAATTTCAGATGTTTCTGAATTTGTGTAATTGTGAATGAATGATATAATTGAGAACTATGTTGAATTGAATATTATATAGCTGTTTAAAGATGTGCAAGATGGTTTAAAAGTTTTACAATTTTGTTAATGACATGGTTAACTACGAGGCTTGGTTAATGCCTAAATATATTTGCATACTAAAAAGTAAAATGTAAATACTACTCTGTTTGGGTTTTCCCAGCACTACACTAGAAAAACTTGGATTTGTTACTTCTATTTTTACTTAGTTAATTTATCTTTATGCCTATTCTTTCTTTTAGAAGTAAACAAACAACCTTTAATACAATTTAGATATTAATTCCAATTTGTACTTTAACTGCAAGTACACAGTGTCTATTGTATCAGTGTGCAAGTAGAGGTCGATCCCACAGGAAATTGCTAACGAATTTAAGAAATGTTTGATTGTGAACAATTCAAAGTTATATTCCATAAGCACTCCGTTGAGTTACAATTAACTCAACGGACTATCCTCATGGACTTAAGTTAACTCCACGAGCCTATCTCTTCTTTATAATATTGCTATTTACAGAGGAATTCGGCCAACCATTGGGCGATTCCACAGATTGTAAATAACATCAATTAAGCTTTTTAATGCTAGTTAACATTGGATTTATCATTAAGCAATACTAACATTCAGATGATTCAAATAGTCACCATTAAAATCTTTAAGTTTTTTGTAAGAACCAATTTCAGTAAACTGTAAAATTAAAACTAACATAAAACAATCATAAAACTAATACAGATAACATTAATCACGATACAACACTCAAATACAACATACAAACAAAGATAAATTGTTTTTGGTATTTTTGTTTTGATGTGAACATGGAAATGGGCGAAAGGTGAAATGTAAAGTAATCTCACTTGACAGTAAATACTTCCGATACTACTTGTAACGCGATTACACCACTGAAAATTAAACCACTTACAATTCTGTCTCCATTCCCTATAGAATCGCGAGTCCAGAATTGCAAGATGATCTCCTCTTCAGCATACAGGCATCAACCCGAAGCCAAGGCTAAAAGCTTTACGATCTCTTGAAATATGAGTCGGTGCTTGGTGAAAATGTCTTCCCTTCTCGCGAAGCGATCCCTCCTCATAGTGGTTGTCAGGCACTGTGTTTGGCTCGGAATCGACCCGACATCAGGCAGGTATCCTCACAGACCTCCGATGATTGGTGATTATGGTGGTGATAATGATGGTTGGTGTGATACTTCGGAGAATCGCCGATATTGTCTGCAGAAAGCTCAGTGCTCCTCCTCTATATACACTGGTCGTCCATCGATCACACTTTCTTCTTTTTAGTAGTAACTACTTCTGCTTGAATGATCAATTGGATTTCCTTCCTTCAGATCAACGGCAATGCTTCCTTCTCCATGTGCAATTGAATTCCTACGTGATACGTGCAAACGTGGTTTTTCCTTCCAAGTGTATGTTCCTACAAACGCTATAGTGGCATTTTAGAAAATAACTATAAAATACATGCAATAAAGAAATAAGCCGCTAACCTACCGCGTTACCTTAGTGTATATTCATGTAACTGAACGCGTGCAGTTATACTAACTTAATGAGTTAAACATGTGCATCTCACGTGATATTCTAAAGCATTTAAATTCAACACGTGCATAAAATGCATGCAATAAAGAAATAAACCGCTAACATAATGCGTTACCTTAGTGTATATTCATGTAACTCAATGCGTACAGTTATGCTAACTTAACGAGTTATAACTTAAGTAAATCTATCAGATCTCGACACCTGTCAGCAGTAGTTTAAACATAAAATAACATTTCGGAGAGTTACAGGTATAACTATCCGATGCTCAGATGCATTTTCGGATAGTTACAGCTAACTCATCGAAAATTAACTTAAGACATTCATTTTGGTTTCGACACGTGTACATCTGGAAATAATAAAATATTCTCTCTAAACATAACTGTTCGGCAATTTAAACATAACTATCCGATACATAATCGGTCTATTAAACATAACTGTCCGAATTTGTTTGGTATGTTAAACATAACTATCCGAAATATCAGAAAATTCGGATACTTAAGAATTTCACAGCCTACAACTTACCGACAGTTCATAAAAGTACTAAATTAACATTAATTCCCCAAAATTAAGCAGATTCTTCAATTAAAGCATATAACAGTGCAATTATAACATAATGGCTTAATTCTCATATGATAAGCTAAATATTATGCAATTAACCATCATTTAACCGTTAATAATATGCACTTTTTCATTCTAAACACTTCCCCCATACCTAAATTTTGCTAGTCCCTTAGCAAACTAAGATCTAATTAATTGGTCTTTCAAAAAGTGCTAGAATTAATTCTTCCCCTTTTGTTTTTTTTTCTTCTATTTAACATAAACATATATTCTGTATGTTTCGGTAATCAACCTGCAAAGATATTTAGAATATATGTAAATTACTTACAAAGTATATCATCTTCATATAGGTGTTAATTATATTATCATTTGTTCTTCTTTTCATCATCTGTAATCCTGAATTTTCCAATAAGTTTTCTAGAAGAAATTTCAACAACATACGAATCAAAGTACAATCCAACTCAATCTGATTAAGACAAGTAGAATAAAGAATTGTATTTCCATTAAACAACTTCAAAAGTTAATTCAAGATTCATATTTCAGCAATTCTAGATAACAGAAAATATACTCAATTCATAAGATATCTGTATTTCACAAAACACTTGTATCTTTTCAGAACAGTATATGTTTTTTTTTTTTTGTGTACTTTAAAAGTTAATTTGACAAGCTTGAATCATATAAGAGCTTTCTAATGTACCCATGTAACGAGCTTTCAATCAACAATCCCAGATCTGATCAAGATCTTAGGTTGCCAGATTTTCAGAGTCCTTTTTCAAGTCAACAATCCTTACATACCTATCTGCTCAAGTACAAAAGGCTTGTGATCAAACAAGTCAATAAACTCTCAAAGTTTTTTTTTCTTTTTTTCTAAAAATAAATGCACACACAAAACAAAGCATTAATCACATACTGTATATGCACGTATTTCATTAATACAGATGCAGTAAAACACCAATCTCATATAATCCTACTTCTATCATTTACTAAAAATATGAATCCATAACAATAAGCTCATACTTTATCTGTAGTTTAATAAGATCTACACATAAATCATTATACAAGTTCAATCAGTCAAAGTAAATGTATCTTTCATCATATGTGTTTCATTTAATCTAGAATTCACATATCAGCTCCTTCAAGACTTAAGATAATTTTCTGATTAAGCATTAAATATTCTGATTTCATTTTAAAATCGTGAAACTGTTAAACTCATGAAATTTAGAAAAATCATAAGATACTATATCTAGATTTACATAAATAATAAATTCTATAGCATCTTCTATAGCCTTCTAAATATAACATTCAAGCAGTTTATAAAAATTTTACAGTCTCAATTATCGGATAGTTACAGCAAGTTCATAAAAATTTTCAATTTCCTAAAAACTTTGCAGTACCATTTTAATTCCTTTAATTAACAAACTTACATGGCTGTTACTTTAATTACCTCCCCCCCATACCTACATTTTGCATTGTCCTCAATGTAAAAGATTTGACAATAAGTACAGTAATTGTAGCAGGCATGAATAAAGTTTTGTTTGATTTAAAATTCAGGATAAGTAATTGGTTACATACCTTGTTCCATTTGTATCTCTTTCTGCATATTCCGATTTTTGATTTTGAAAAACTTTTCATTCCCAGATAAATACAGAATATAAAACAAAATAACATTTAACAGATATTAATAAATCAGTGTCTTGTGTGGAACCCAGGCTCCTATGCCTTTGGTGGCTCACAAGCAAGCCAGTTGGTTTCCCAGAACAGATACCAACAAACTGGATTGATATTTTGTTTTGTTTGTTTGTTTTTTTTAAAATGAACATGAAAAACTTCAAAATTCCTTCTTCTTTTTTTCTAAAAATAAATGCAGAATACACACGTTAAACACACAAAATCACAGCTTAAGAACATGATTGAAAAGTAGAAACAAATGGAATAAATGTATCAGTCCAAGCAAACTTTTTAGGCATAGTTCTTCTTGCTATTAATTCTGTTTTAATGTAATTCTTGTTCCTTTTTAATTTGTAAACATGCAATATATTATAAATTCCAAATACGAGTGTATTACCATTAATGATATGTAATGCAGAAAGGGATCCTTTTTGGTTCTAGGGTAATGTAGCAGTTTCTATTTCTACCTCTATTTCAATATACTCCTCTTCCCACTTCCATTCATTCATGTCTTCCATAATCCATATTTGAAATTTCATCAGTTCATCCCACCATCTTATCAGACATAAAGTAGGATCATCTTCTTCATTATACCACATTCCTATTTGAATTTCATTAAATTCTACAGATGGTGGTTTAGCTATTTCACTCGGTACAGGTAAAATTTCTATATAATCATCATAACTGTCTATGCTCACTATGTATAAATTAGATCCATATGCTAATGATATCTCCGTGACTAAATAGATATATCCATTAAGTATGACATGTGTTTGGTTAATTAATGATTTCTGTCCTAGATATATTATAATGTTTTCATTCCAAGATCTGTTTAGAAAATTATACACATTTAAGCGTAAATCTTCACCCTAATTTCCTGTAGGTCTCCAATAATATAATTTTTCAGAAATTGTAGAATTTTTATCAGAAAATATTAAAGCTAACCCACAATTTACAGTTGGTGCTTCAAATCTATTAGGTCTTCCTATATTCCATTCTTCTCTTGTTATAGGATTTCTTATCAAAATATCAGGTAATGATAAACTTGCATACCTTGGTCTCGTATGTATATGATTAATCCTTCATCTATCCCCATAATATGACTCATTCCTTCTAATGCATTGGGTGGAATTCCAGTAGTTTCTTCCATAGCCAGATATTCATGGGTATTTGAACTACGATTAAATGACCTCCATATGAATCCATCTCTAATCTTAGTCATTTTTGCAGCTTGTAGTCCCTGAAAATATTTTTCTTCAATATAGTCTTTAATTTCCTTTGATACACAACACAACCTACACAAATCTTTAGCTGACAAGTTACTTAGTACTTCCCTTAGTGCATCCAACAGTAATTGCATCAATTCCATTTGTCGATTCTGTAAAACACAAAGAAAAATTTAGTAGAGACAAAAATTAACATAACTACTGCACACCCTCGTGGAGTTAAGGCATAACTCAACGTACTAAGTTCGTTGAGTTAAAAATTAACGCTACGATACTATTAACTAAAAATAAAAAACATATATACATACAAATAGTTGCTTCAAATATGCTGCTTCATTCAGCTGCCCTCCCAGAAGAGGTATCAATTTCATTAACCGTTCTATTGACAGGATTAGGTATAGCTTGTATTGGCAATCCTCCAGTAGGTCTAACTTCCATTGGTTCCTTCTGTCTAAGTGATATATTTCTATTCTGATTTTGAATTGCAGCATTTCCAAATATAAATTCTAGACGATTGTTTACTTGTTGGATTATCTTTTCTAATTTCTCTATTCTAGCTCCTTGTTCAATTAATACTTCACAACTTATGTTCTTCTCATTTATATTTTCTCCTCCTTGGAAATTGTTGTTTCCCCAAGATAAATTCGGGTGATTTCTCCAATTAGGATGATAAGAATTTCCCAAGTTATCTCTCTGGTTTCTAGCATAAATAATATCTAAGTCATTTATGTTTGTATTCTTTTCTGCTAGCTTTTGATTTAATGATAACTCTTCTATTTTCTTTGTTAATTCATTTAATTTCACTTCAAACATAGTATTGGAATTTATTTCATACATTCCTCTTGGCAATATTCTTTTATCTACAATAGCTTCAGCTGAATTTTCCCACTATGTAGTTCTTTTTGCAAAATTTTCTAAATATGCCCGTGCTTCTTCACTACATAATTTTAAAAATCCATTTTGACAAGTAGATTCTAATAAAGATTTCGTTGAAACATCTATGCCTTCATAAATTATACCTATTAATTGTGCTTTACTCATTGCATGATGTGGACATTGAGTTAGTAAATCTTTAATTCTTTTAAAATATTTCCAGAATGATTCACCCTGTTTATGGCTACACATTAATATTTCTTTCTTCTTTTTAATCGTTTGATGTGTTGGATAATATTTTTCTAGAAAAACAGAGCAAAATTCAGTCCATGTAGAAATTGAATCAGGCGACAGAGTATATAACCATCTCTTAGCTGTATCTTTTAAAGCAAAAGGGATATATCTAAGTTTAATAGCATCTATACTCATGTTCGGCATTCTCATCATTTGACAAACTTCATTAAATTCTCTAATGAAATAATAGGCATCCTCTCTTTCTAATCCATGAAAATGTGGCAATTGACTAATTTAATTAGATTTCAGTTCAAACCTATCTCCCTCAAAGTTTGGCAATCGAATACATGAAGGTTCATCAATAAATTCAGGATATAGAATCTCTCCTAATGGTTTTTCTACTGGAGCAGCCATCTCTACGTTCTCTTTTCAAGAAAGGTTAGCTACACCCCAAAGAATTTCGTTAAAGTTCAGTTCAGAAAATTTTTCAGTACTAATCTACAATGAAAATTCCTAGGTAGGTGTTCTTACTAATCGTTTAGTGCTTAGAGAACGAGTCCATGTGCTCATAAATAAATAGCAGAAGATTAATTACATACTAGTTTGAAGGTTTCCATTCTATAAATATTTGTTGTCGGATGAAGGTTGAATCAGCTGCTTCTCCTTCCAGTTCCTCCAATGCTTTCTCCTTTCTTTTAAAAGTGCTGGTAACTTGTAAATAACATTCTGTTTCATATATATACTGCGCATCCATAAAGTGAATAAATCTCGTTGCAAGAACGTGGCTTGCAATGTGCATCGTGGTTATTGTTTTTATGGGTACGTGTACCACTACTAATTTCAAATTTTGGTAACCGCTAAATCGACGAAGTTTCGTTTGTGGTTAAAAGAATAACCGTTCTGCTTAATTCACGAACTAACCTCGTTGAGTTACAGATTACTCAACAGAACATAGTCGGTTACTGTTGCTAACTCCACGGACTAACTTCGTTGAGTTATAGATAACTCAACGGAGTGACCTTATATTATATTACTGACCTCGTGGAGTTACGGTTAACTCAACGGACTTACTTCGTTGAGTTAACACTTGGCAACATCTAAGTTTCACTCTCGTAAGTTTTCTATTCTGTTTTTTTTTTTCTTTGTTTTTCATTCTGCTAACTGTAAGAAAGTTAAATCTGTCATTAATGCCTCATTTTGATTAAAATACATTTAAATCTGAACATTATATAAAGATTTAACTTGCAGATCATTTTACGTTATGCAAAATTTACATTTTACCTTATAACATGTAGAAATTTTTAAGCAGTTATCCTGTCATTCAACAAATTGTAAATCTGTTACATATTCATAAAGTTCCACAAATTACATAATATTCAATAAATTCCATTCATTTCACATCCAAATACGTATGAAAATTGCATCTGAAAAATTATATTCATTAATATGAATCAATTACATTACAAGTACACCATACAATTTCATAGAATTTTACACAAGTAGACGAACAATACAATTTAATCTCTATGCCTAAATTCATCTACTTCCTTCTGGAGTTTTTCTAATTTTAGGTCTTAGCTACAGTAACTGTAACTCAACGGAATAAGCTCATTGACTAACTCAAGACTTAACGGAGTATACTCGTTGAGTTAAGCGTAACTCAACGGACCCCGTACAAGCAAATATAATAATAAAAATATTACACAGAATAGTTTTTCTATTTTTTTACTGATTTAACCAATACTATGCTTCGGTCGGACCTAAATATTTTTTATTTTTTTTTTATTTTTCTTTCGGTTGAACCGATACTATGTTTCGGTAAAACCAATATTTTTTTCTGAAAATTAATATACAATTTTTTTTGCCAGTTTAACCGATACTATGCTTCGGTCAGACCTAAATATTTTTTATTTTTTTATTTTTCTTTCGGTTGGACCGATACTATGTTTCGGTAAAACCAATATTTTATTCTGAAAATTAATATACAATTTTTTTTAATGTTCCGATCATACCGATGGATCTAGTCGATTGAACCGCAACTATTTTTATGTTTTATATATATTTTTAATGTTTAACTCAATTCAATTCAATTCCCTGGCAATGGCGCCATAAAACATGTTTGGGTTTTCCCAGCACTACACTAGAAAAACTTGGATTTGTTACTTCTATTTTTACTTAGTTAATTTATCTTTATGCCTATTCTTTCTTTTAGAAGTAAACAAACAACCTTTAATACAATTTAGATATTAATTCCAATTTGTACTTTAATTGCAAGTGCATAGTGTCTATTGTATCAGTGTGCAAGTACAGGTCGATCCCATAGGGAATTGCAGACGAATTTAAGAAATATTTGATTGTGAACAATTCAAATTTATATTCAATAAGCACTCCATTGAGTTACAGTTAACTCAACAGACTAAGTTCGTTGAGTTATGGCTAACTCAACGGACTATCCTCGTGGACTTAAGTTAACTCTACGAGCCTGTCTCTTCTTTATAATACTACTATTTACAGAGGAATTCGGCCAACCATTAGGCGATTCCACAGATTGTAAATAACATCAATTAAGCTTTTTAATGCTAGTTAACATTGGATTTATCATTAAGCAATATTAACATTCAGATGATTCAAACAGTAACCATTAAAATCTTTAAGTTTTTTTTGTACGAACCAATTTCAGTAAACGGTAAAATTAAAACTAACATAAAACAATCATAAAACTGATACAGATAACATTAATCACGATACAACACTCAAATACAACATACAAACAAAGATAAATTGTTTTTGGTATTTTTGTTTTGATGTGAACATGGAAATGGGCGAAAGGTGAAATGTAAAGTAATCTCACTTGACAGTAAATACTTCCGACACTACTTGCAACGCGATTACACCACTGAAAATTAAACCACTTACAATTCTATCTCCTCTCCCTATAGAATCGCGAGTCCAGAATTGCAAGATGATCTCCTCTTTAGCATACAGGCATCAACCCGAAGCCAAGGCTAAAAGCTTTACGATCTCCTGAAATATGAGTCGGCACTTGGTGAAAATGTCTTCCCTTCCCACGACGCGAACACTCCTCACAATGGTTGTCGGGCACTATGTTTGGCTCGGAATCGACCCGACATCAGGCAAGTATCCTCATAGACCTCTGATGATTGGTGATTATGGTGGTGATAATGATGGTTAGTGTGATACTTCGGAGAATTACCGATATTGTCTGCAGAAAGCTCAGTGCTCCTCCTCTATATACACTAGCCGTCCATCGATCACACTTTCTTCTTTTTTTCTTCTTTTCTTTTATATTTCTTCAGTAGTAACTACTTTTGCTTGAATGATCGGTTGGATTTCCTTCTTTCAGATCAATGGCGATGCTTCCTTCTCCATGCGCGATTGAATTCCTGTGTGATACGTGCAAATGTGGTTTTTCCTTCCAACTGTCTATTCTTGCAACTGCTACAGTGGCATTTTAGAAAATAACTATAAAATACATGCAATAAAGAAATAAGCCGCTAACCTAACGCGTTACCTTAGTGTATATTCATGTAACTCAACGTGTGCAGTTATACTAACTTAACGAGTTAAACATGTGCATCTCACGTGATATTCTAAAGCATTTAAATTCAACACGTGCATAAAATACATGCAATAAAGAAATAAGCCGCTAACATAACGCGTTACCTTAGTGTATATTCATGTAACTCAACGCGTACAGTTATGCTAACTTAACGAGTTATAACTTAAGTAAATCTACCAGATCTCGACACGTGTCAGCAGTAGTTTAAACATAAAATTACATTTCAGAGAGTTACAAGTATAACTATCTGATGCTCAAATGTATTTTCAGATAATTACAGCTAACTCACCGAAAATTCACTTAAGACATTCATTCTGGTTTCGACAAGTGTACATCTGAAAATAATAAAATATTCTCTCTAAACATAACTGTTCGGCAATTTAAACATAACTATCTGATACATATTCGGTCTGTTAAACATAACTGTCCGAATTTGTTCGGTATGTTAAACATAACTGTCCGAAATATCAGAAAATTCGGATACTTAAGAATTTCACAGCCTGCAACTTACCGACAGTTCATAAATGTACTAAATTAACATTAATTCTCCAAAATTAAGCAGATTCTTCAATTAAAGCATATAACAGTGCAATTATAACATAATGGCTTAATTCTCATATGATAAGCTAAATATTATGTAATTAACCATCATTTAACCATTAATAATATGCACTTTTTCATTCTAAACAACTACATAATAGGAAATAAACTATAAGTTAAATATGCATATAATGTTCAGATTTAAATGAGTTTATATTAGAACACTACATTAATGACATGTATTTAACTTTAATTATGTTGCCAAAATGTAGGAGAGAAAAAAAAATATAGAAGTTAATACAAGAAGTAAGTTTTAGAAAAATTTGCTAAGTGTTAACTCAACAAAGTAAGTCCATTGAGTTAACCTTAACTCCACGAGGCCAATAATAAAATATAAGGTCACTTCGTTGAGTTATCTGTAATTCAACGATGTTAGCCTGTGGAGTTAGCAAATAGGCAACGAAGCTAGTCCGTTGAGTTAGCAATAACTCAACGAGATTAGTTCGTTAAGTTACAAATAGTAACTGAAGCTAGTTCGTTGAGTTAACTATAACTCAACGAGGTTAGTTCATAGATTAAGCTAAATGGTTATTCTTTTAGCCACAAACAAAACTTTGTGGGTTTAGTGGTTATTGAAATTTGAAATTAGAAGTAGAATATGTATCCATAAAAATAGGAACCATACTGCACGTTACAAGACATGTTCTTGCAACGAGATTCATTTGCCTTATGAATGTGCATTATAAATATAGAACAGAATGTTATTTACGATTTATCAGCACTTGATGGGAGATAAGAAAATTCGTTAGGGAACTAAAAGGAGAAGCAGTTGATTCAACTTCATCTGTCAACAACTATTTACTGAAAACAAAGCTTCAGACTAGTATGTAATTAATCTTCTACTATTTTACTTTATGTTAAGAGTTTATGAGCACATGGATTTGTTCTCCTAGCATTAAACGATTAGTAAGAACACCTACATAGGATTATTCAACACAGAGGCGTACTAAAATATTTTCTGAATTGGACTTTAACGAAATCCTTAGGGGTGTAGCTAACCTTTCTTTAAAAGAGAACAAAGATATGACTATTCTAGTAGAAAAACCATTAGGGAAAATTCTGTATCCTGAATTAGTTGATGAACTTTCGTGTATTCGATTGCCAAACTTTGAGGGAGATAGGTTTGAACTATAATCTAATTATATTAGTCAATTGCCACACTTTCATGGATTAGAAAGTGAAGATGCCTATTATTTCCTTAGAGAATTTAACGAAGTTTGTCAAATGATGAAAATGCCGAACATGAGTATTGATGCTATTAAATTTAGATATATCTCTTTTGCTTTAAAAGACACAGCTAAGAGATAGTTATATACCCTGTCACCTGATTCAATTTCTACATAGACTGAATTTTGCTCTATTTTTTTGGAAAAATATTGTCCAACACATCAAACGATTAAAAAGAAAAAGGAAATATTAATGTGTAGCCAAAAATAAGGAGAATCATTTTGGAAATATTTTGAAAGATTTAAAAATTTACTAACTCAATGTCCACATCATGCAATGAGTAAAGCACAATTAATAGGTATAATTTATGAAGGCATAGATGTTTCAACTAAATCTTTATTAGAATATACTTATCAGAATGGATTTTTAAAATTGTGTAGTGAAGAAGCATGGGCATACTTAGAAAATTTTGCAAAAAGAACTACACAGTGGAAAAACTCAACTGAAGCTATTACAAATAAAAGAATATTGCCAAGGGGAATGCATGAAATAGTTTCAAACACTATGCTTGAAGTTAAATTAACTGAATTAACAAAAAAAATAGAAGAGTTATCATTAAATCAAAAACTAGTAGAAAAGAATGCAAACATTAATGATTTAGATATTATTTATGCTAGAAACCAGAAAGATAACTTTGGAAATTCTTATAACCCTAATTGGAGAAATCACCCGAACCTATCTTGGAGAAATAACAATTTCCAAATAGGAGAAAATATAAGTTATGAAGCATTACTTGAACTATGACTAGAATAGAGAAGTTAAAAATGAAAATTCAACAATTAAACAATCATTTAGATCATGTATTGGGAAATGATGTCATTCAAAATCAAAATATGAATAGAAATATACCCCCTAGACAAAAGGAATCAATAGAAATTTGACCTATGGGAGAATTGCCAATGTAAGCAGTACCTAACCTTGTCAACAAAATTGTTAACGAAATTGATACCTCCTTTGGGAGGGAAGTTGAATGTAGTATAACTAAAGCAACTATGTATAATATAGTAAGTAGAAAAATATAAAAGAAAAAGAAATGTAATTTTAATTATAGTTAGTAGTATCGTAGAGTTATTACTTAACTCAACAAACTTAGTCCGTTGAGTTATGACCTAACTCCACGAGGGTAAGTAAGTAGATATGTTAATTTTATCTCTATTAAGTTTTTGTTTATGTTATATAGAATTATAATAGATGGAATTAATGAAATTACCACTGGATGCACTAAGGGAAGTATTGAGTAACTTATCAGCACTAAGGGAAGTATTAAGTTACTTGAATATACACTAAGGTAACGTGTTGTGTTAGTATCTTATAAGTTATTTCTTTATTACACATGTTTTATAGTTAAATCAATGAAGTAAGTTCGTTGAATTACACTAACCCCACGGACTAGTTATTTTCTAATATGCCACTCTCGCAATTGCAGAAACAAAAAATTTGAAGAAAACCACGATTGCATATATCACATAGGAATTCACTCGTGGAATGAAGAAGAAATCACCATCGTTGTTATGAATGAAGGAAATCCAACTGATCATTTAAGTAGAAGAAGTTATTACTAAAAGAAATATAAAAGACGAAGAAAAAATGTGTGTGTAAAGGTGGAGAACCGCGCTAACTATAGGAAGCATCAAAAGTTCCCTGAAGCTCCACACCACCACCAAAATCACCAACCATCAGAGGTTTGTGATGATACTTTCTAGATGTTGAGTCGATTCCAAGCCAAACAGGATGACTGACATCCATTGTGAGGAGTGATCGCGTTGCGAGAAGTGAAGCCATTTTCACCAAGTACCGACTCATATCTCTAGAGATCGTAAAGCTTCTAGCCTTGGTTTCGAGTTGATGCCTGTATGCTGAAGAGGAGATCATCTTACAATTCTTAATTCACGATTCTATAGGGAGAGGAGGCAAGATTGTAAGTGATTAAGTTTTCAGTGGTGTAATCGTGTCGCATGTAATGATGGAAGTTTTTACTATCGATAGAGATTTTTACATTTCACCTTTCGTTCATCTTCAAGAACATATCAAAAAAAAAATACCAAAAATAACAAATTATCTGTGTTTACATTTAATATTAAAGTGTTGTATTGTTTGTTTTGTATCATGATTAATGTTATCATTGTCAGTATTGTGAATGTTTTATGTTTATTTGATTCAAAAAATAAAAACAGTTTTATTGTTTACTGAAATTGATTCGTTCTAAATACTTAAAGATTTTAATGGTTACTATTTGAAATATCTAAATGTTAGTGTTACTTAATGACAAATCTAATATTAACTAACATTAAAGAGCTTCATTAATGTTATTTACATTCTATGGAACTGCTTAATGGTTGACCGAATTCCTTTGTAAATAGTAGTATTTAACTAGAAATGTAGGCTCATCGAGTTAACTTAACTCCATGAGGTTAGTCCATTGAGTTAACCATAACTCCATGGACTAAGTCCATTGTGTTAACTGTGACTCAACGGAGTGCTTAACTAAACACATATAACTCCAATATAAAAATCGAAATAGTACATAATTCTTACTCAATCTCTATGGGATCGACCTGTACTTACACACAAATACAATATACACTGTGCACTTGTAGTTAAAATACAAATTGGACTTAATATGTAATTTGTGTAAAAGGTTGTTTGTTTACTTCTAAAAAAATTTATTAATATAAGCACAAAAACAAACCAATACAAAGTTTTCTAGCACCACCTAGCAAACAAAAGTTGATAATCAATAAACAGCTACACATTAATATTTCCTTTTTCTTTTTAATCGTTTGATGCGTTGGATAATATTTTTTCAAGAAGTAGAGCAAAATTTAGTCCATGTAGAAATTGAATCAGGCGACAAAGTATATAATCATCTCTCAGTTGTGTCTTTTAAAGCAAAAGGGATATATCTAAGTTTAATAATATCAATACTCATATTCGACATTTTCATCATTTAACAAACTTCGTTAAATTCTCTAAGGAAATAATAGGCATCTTCTCTTTCTAATCCATGAAAATATGGCAATTGACTAATATAATTAGATTTCAGTTCAAACCTATCTCCCTCAAAGTTTCACAATCGAATACATGAAGGTTCATCAACTAGTTCAGGATATAGAATTTCCTCTAATGGTTTTTTTACTGGAGCAACCATATCTTCGTTCTCTTTTAAAGAAATGTTAGCTACACCCCAAAGGATTTCGTTAAAGTCCAATTTAGAAAATATTTTAGTATGCATTTGTGTTGAATAATACTGTGTAGGTGTTCTTACTAATCATTTTGTGCTAGGAGAACGAATCCATATGCACATAAACTCTTAACATAAAGTAAAATAGCAAAAGATTAACTACATACCAGTTTGATACTTTGTTTTTAGTAAATAGTTGTTGACGGATGAAGTTGAATTAGCTACTTCTCCTTCCAGTTCCCCAACGAATTTTCTTATTTCCCCTCAAGTGTTGGTAACTCGTAAATAACATTCTGTTCTATATTTATAATGCACGTCTATAACGCAAATGAATCTCATTACAAGAACATGTCTTGTAATGTGTAGTATGGTTCCTATTTTTATGGATGCGTGCTCCACTTCTAATTTCAAATTTCGATAACCGCTAAAACCCACGAAGTTTCATTCGTGGCTAAAAGAATAACTATTTAGCTTAATCCACGAACTAACTTCGTTGAGTTATAGTTAACTCAATGGACTAACTTCGGTTACTATTTCTAACTCAATGAACTAATCTGGTTGAGTTACAACTAACTCAACGAACTAGCTTCGTTGCCTATTTGCTAACTCCACAGACTAACTTCGTTGAATTACAGATAACTCAACGGAGTGACCTTATATTTTATTATTGACCTCGTGGAGTTAAGGTTAACTCAACGGACTTAGTTCGTTGAGTTAACACTTAGCAAATTTTTCTAAAACTTACTCATCGTATTAACTTCTATATTTTTTCTCTCCTACATTTTGTCAACTTAATTAAAGTTAAATACATGTCATTAATGCAGTGTTCTAATTTAAACTCATTTAAATTTGAACATTATATGCATATTTAACTTACAGTTCATTTCCTGTTATATAGAATTTACATTTTACTTTTCAATATATAGATATATTCAGTCATTAACCAATCATCGTGTATTGAATCATGTCATTCATAAAATTTGTAAAACTTTTAAACAGTCTTGCACATCTTTAAACACCTATATAATATTTAATTCAATATAGTTTTTAGTTATATCATTCATTCACAATTACACAAATTCAGAAACATCTGAAATTCAAATATTCATTTATGTAAATAGTTTACATTTACATATAGTCAAATATATATTTTTTCAATACAAGTAGATGAATAATATATTTAGTCCTTCTTCCTAAGTTCTACTTCCTTCTAAAGTTTTTCTACTTCCTTCAAAATGTAATGTTTGTATTTATTGTTTTAATATTTGAACAATATATTTCCTATAAATGTGTCAAGTTTTATCAAAGTTTACAAAAAAGTAAGCTGTAAATACCTATCTCTCATTTTAATATTTTGTAATTAACTTTTTATTAATGATAAAAAGAGGAAGGTGATAGTGTAATTATATTTGTAATTATCTTTTTGATTAATGACAAAAAGAAAGAGACGATAGTGTGAATATATAGTATAGATTGATGTTATTCTTGTAGGATGTTCCATTGTGTCATTATCTCTCTCTCTTTTTAGACATTCTAAGATTTATTGATTGATTTATCTATAAAGAATGACGCTTCTTCCTTTAGCTAATTAAGAAATTAATGATCAAGTCTCAACCTAGTGCATTAAGCAACATACATAGTAATGTGTTTAATTAATACTATTGAACTCACCAACAATTTAGACATATATGTTGCACCATAAAATTAAGGTTCCCAACCACAACTTATTTTCCACTATTTTAAAGTTAAATGCAAACTAATTTTCTCCCATCAACGAGAAGGTTGTGAATGATACATATATACATATATATATATATATATATATCTCATCTTTCTCGAGAAGAGTATCAAGATTAATTCAATAGCATTTTCTATTATGAATATTATTTGTAAATCATTAATGTAATGTTATTTGTTGGGTGTATTGTTATTGCGAACTCATCTTAGACCTTATCATGTTTGTGGGTTTATGTATATATGTAAGTCTTCTTCCAACTTGACGTCCCATAAGTACAGAATGGGAATTTTATAAGCAATTAAGATGTTGATGAAAGGAAAGGTAAAAAAAAATGTAAAACAGGATGCGTTATTTACGTCATGGAATATTAATTTCATGTTTTCTTGCTCGATCGTGTGCAAACAAAAGTCAACCACAGTTTCCAAAAATAATTTTCAATACGATTTGAAGTATAAGAAGACTCTAGACTAGTTGTGCAGAACGGAAAGAAGGTCTTCGGTTCCCGTACGTTCGTGTAGAGCGACGAAGGCTGCGTTTAGTCGAGGAAATTTGTTAGATCCCCATGGTAATCAATGACTTCTATTCTTATTTGCCAAACGAAGGTGAAATATGGGGGGCATTTTTGCTTATATGATATATTATATTAAGCAAACACTTCCACGTACGACTCGTCAATTAAAAAGTCAATTCCTTGAAATATTGCGTGTTCTCGTTTCTTGTATATGATTCCAATGTTTAATACTTTACGTGCAAATCTCCTAAATGTTTTCATAAAAAATGTGGCATTACGTAATCATATTTCAAAAGGTTTTCCATCAGAAAACCACACATGTATCGTAGAAATTCTGGGTTAATCAACGAAATTTCTTGTTTAACGAGATGTTTCGATTTCCTATATGTTTGATATGTAATTCACCATGATTTCATTGAACGAAGAAGAAACAATCAAACCATAGAAGAGAAGGAGCCATGTCGACAACAAGTTTACGTTTCTTTGCGTATTGCTTAATTTAATTGCATGCATGTAATAATTAATATATATTCATTGCAAATAAGTAGTATGATACGAAAAGGTGTAAATAAAAAATAATAACCTTGATTTAAGAAGAACGAAGGAAATAATTAATCGTTTTTGTTCACAATGGACCATAATCTTACCATATGATATGTATTACACAATTATATCGCATAAGCGGTACATTCCTATATTAAAAAATAACAAATCGCCTGTTCTTATTAATTTGAATGAAGTAAAATATTTCAAAAAAAAGCACAGCTTAAACATCATTTTCGATCATATTCGTTTTCAACAATAACGAGATGATTGATATTATACCTGATATTCTACTTCATTACCAAGATAAACGTCCGTTCCTAACAACGAGATATTCCTTTTTTTTTTCTTTTTCCAAGAATTCAACCGAAGATCTACAAGGTAAGGTACATAATATTTTGCAGTGTATGATCGAAATATCTTTCAAATAAAAAGATGACAGAAAATTTGGATAAAAACAGAAACCTTAAGAAGTATCTGGGCCTCTTACGGTGCTGGTTTCGTGATCGGAATGAATCCATGAACCATCCAAGGCCCAGAAAGTCAGAAAGCGCAGCATCCAGAACCGAGAGTCCGGTACGATCGAGCAAGACGAGGACCATGGCCACGGGCGGCCATCTCCGTCTCTTCCGCACAAATTAAGTTCCGTCTATGCTATTCGTTAAAAGAAAAACAACACGTACGCCTCCATTCTATCTGCCTTAATTGGTTAATCCTTGAGACTGATTACGACCTCCCCGCCGCCGTAAACGTTGGAAGTTGCCACCATTAATCTTCCACAACCACGTGCAGCTGATGATCTTCTTCCAAGCTACCTTGCATGATGCTTTGACTCCCATGGCTCGTTCTGCTTATATCACGCAGAAGAGTAGGCAACTTGAATGGCAAACGACGTGAAAGAATATGTTTTATTTCGGCGCCGCCGTTGGTGGACAACCACCCCGACACAGGGGCCTGGGGTTGGGAGAGATGATGGATGTACGTAGTGCAAGGCGGGACTACTTGATTACTTACTTATCGGCCAGCCGGTGTAATTATCTTAATCAAAAAAATAATATTTTTTCTTCTTAATGGTAACTTTCACGTTTCGAACCCCGTCACTATTGATTGATTGAGTTATTCCACAATATTTAACCGAAGAAGTTACAAGTCTGCAAGTGCCGGCACAAAATCGCAAGGCATTACGCTTGTCCAGTCACGTCGTCAATTCAGTGGCGAGGAAGACAAAGAATGCTGGAAAAGCACGATATATACATATCCTCCCTGAAAATTTTGGAAGTTCTACATTAATGAAGTCAGATGTCAACCATAGTTTTTTTGAATGGTTTCGTTTCGACCGTCTCTATTTCTTTGAAAAAATTTCTTTCGTTAACTAATTGTACTATTCACTTGCTAAAGGTCAACATTCGCCGATATCGGATAACGCAATTTTCATCACCAGAAATATAATGCTCGAATTTGAATACAAACAAAACACTACCATTATCGGAAAAAAAAACCATTGAGTTGCATCCTTTACAAGGTAACCTATCATCATGTTCTGCTATAAATACCAAGCCTAATGGCCGCTCGACTTAACTCATCACAACTCCAAACATCATCAACTGATCGGTTAATTGTTATCAATGGCAAGGACCAACCGCCACTACTTCTACGACCACCTCTTCTTCTACTCTCTCCTCCTCTTCTGCCTTCCATCCACAAAAGCCGACCACAACATTCTTTCTTTTGGGGCCAAGTCCGGTGGAAGGACCGACTCGGCGACGGCTTTCCTCCGGGCGTGGTCCGCTGCCTGTCGGTCCTCCGGGTCGGCGACCATCCACGTGCCCAAGGGGAAATTCTTGATCGGCCGTCATGTCTCGTTCCAAGGACCTTGCAAGAGCAGAAAGATCGTGTTCGAAATCCAAGGAACCTTGGTGGCTCCTTCCGGCTATGGCAAGCTCGGCAAAGAGTGGTTGATGTTCAATCACGTGGACGGAGTGACCATCAATGGAGGGACGCTAGACGGCCGAGGAGCCTCGCTTTGGTCTTGCAAAGCCTCCCACAAGAGCTGCCCCTCCGGTTCCTCGGTATGTGCACTTATATTTGAATCGATGGATTGCTAATCATATAAGCTGACGCATGGATATATATATGTGTGTGTGTGTGTGCAGTCGTTGGTGTTCAGTAACTCACGGAACATCATGATCAACGCTCTGACATCGACCAACAGCAAGCTCTATCACATCGTCATCCACGGATGCCGGAACGTGAAAGTGCAGGCAGTGAAGGTCACAGCCCCCGGGAGCAGCCCCAACACCGACGGAATCCACGTGCAAGGGTCATCGGACGTGACCATCACCGGCACGGGCATCAAGACGGGGGATGATTGCGTCTCCGTTGGTCCCGACACCACCAACCTCTGGATCGAGCGCGTCACCTGCGGCCCCGGCCACGGGATCAGGTATATACATATATACAGGCAAACATATATGTTCAACAAACAAATTAAACCACCAGTAGATAGTAAATGCGGTTGGTGTTCCCTTCTTTTGTAAAACCTAATCTATCAGAAAATAAAAAAAATGCCATCTATCAATGTCCTGACAGACATATAAATTTAAGATTGAACGTCCACTTGATGCAGCATAGGGAGCTTGGGGAAGAAGCCCAAGGAAGGAGGAGTGCGGAACGTGACGGTGAAGACCACCGTGTTCACCGGAACCCAGAACGGTTTAAGAATCAAGACATGGGCGAGACCGAGCAATGGGTTCGTCAGAGGCGTGCTGTTCGAGCGCGCTGTGATGAAGAACGTCCGCCACCCAATCATCATCAACCAGAACTACTGCCCGCACCACAGAGGCTGCCCTACCAAGGTAAAAGAACTCGAACGTATATATATATACCGACGTTTGATCACATCCATGTGTACCGGCCGGCTGGCCCTAACGATCGAGAATTTCCTTTTTCGTTTTTGGGTGGGGGGTTTCAGGAATCAGGAGTAAAGATCAGTGGCGTGACGTACGACGACATCCGCGGGACGTCGGCGACTCCCGTGGCGGTGGAATTCGACTGCAGCCCGAGCAACCCTTGCCGCGGCATCACACTCAAGAACATCAAGCTCACGTATGGCAGTGGCCGCGCCAAGTCTTCATGCAAGCATGCAGAAGGACGTAGCTCCGGCTTCGTTGTTCCACCAAGTTGCCTGTGAATTAATTTGTCACTAGCTAGCTAGCTAGCGACGTATATTATCATAAACGTATATATATATTCTTATTTTGGGGGATTGGGTGTACGTACGATTGGTATTTGGTCTAGGGATATATCATGATATCGATTATTAAGTAAGTAGATAATAATTCTTGTACCATTCAGCAGCAATGCTAAACGCAAGTGTACGTGTACTACTGTGCCACCGGACGTCCGTCCGTGTGTATATAGCAATGAAAAAATCGTTATTACTAGATGATTCATGACCGTGTGTATATATAGCAATAATACTTGGAGATACATATATCTGCTTTATATTCTTGAAGTTCTTCTGGGTTGCTAATTACTATGTTATACTCTCATTATTGGTCTTGTTATCATTGATAAGCTTAGATTCTTACTTATAGTATAAATTGATTGGATTCTAACATCTTTCACCATAATTCTAGGTAAGAACAAATCCCTGCTTTGATTTCATCAACCAAGACCATACCATACACATACAAATAACGTACATTAATTTACTTTTTTTTTTAGTTTGTCCATCATCAATAAAAAAAATAAAAGCTAGATGATAGTTGGTGTGCAGATGATAGAAACAAATGTTCTCAACAATATTATAACCTAGTTGTAACAAAATAATGTCCAAATGAAGGAAATGAACTGAATATAAGCATATCAGTTAATGTCTAATCCTAAAGAAGTTCTTCAAGTGTACATAGAGAACAAACCATTTAGGAAAACAGTCCTAATTAATCCTGAATCTTTCCACATCATATTCACAATACATTTCAGAGGATTCGATGCAAAGACTGACCTTTCGTCCAATGCATTTCAGATGAAGAAGGAATAAATGCTTGAAAATGAACATGTTGCAAGTAATATATATTATTACTAAAAAAAAATCTGTGTGCATGACAATTACATCAATAGAGTAAAGACATTTTGAGAAAACAAAGTTTAATCCTCTCTTAAATAGGGAATTTAAAAAGTGAACTCATCTTACAAAAACTAGGTCGTACTATGCTTTAAAATCAGGATAAGAATAATTTTATTAATAAATAAAATCCTTCATGTAAAAAGGGGGATCGAGGCCGTCCATCCCCAACAAAATACGTATAATTAACACACCCATATGTGAAAGGCATGTCGGTGACATGTGTCAAAATCTCCCTTACTGGTGATTGTCCGTCTTCAACATCTAAGGTAGATCCAACATTTTTATTTTTTATTGATTTTCATGAATAAATTTTATTTAAAGTTCTTACTAAATTTTTGTGAAAACAACCATGTGTGATGTAAGATTAGTTCTACACTTTTCACAAAATATATATTAAAGGACTTGGTAACCAATTGATTTGAAGTTAAATGTCTACATTAATTTTAACATGCTAGCTATGAGAGTCTATCATATGATCTTCTGCGTCGAAGTCTTTGTACATACACCTAATCCTAATTAGAGAATCTTGTAAATCACAATCATTAGTATCCTATTTTGAAAAATTACAATAAATATTTCCTAAAAAGTAAGAAAAAATTAGAGAAATTTTTGAAAAAGTACAAGTTAACGTTCCTTTGTTAGACTTATTGCAGAAAATGTCACTTTGTGATAAATTTCTTAAGAATTGGTGTACTAAGAAAAGAGAGCAAAAAGTTTTAAGGAAAATATTTTTAACTAAGCAAAGTAGTTCCTTATTAGCTGATAGAAGTATAAGGTACCCTAGAGGAAAAATAGAGGATGTCCTAATTAAAATCAAAAACTTCATATATCCTATTGATATTGTAATTTTGGATTCTCAACAAATTAAGCATCAAAATCATAACACATCTTTAATTTTGGGAAGACCATTCTTAGCGAAATCAGGGGCTGTTATAAATTGTAAAACTGGAGTAATGAAATTAGCATATGGTAATGAGGATACTCAATTAAATATTTTCAAACCAGAAAAGTTTGAGGAATTAGAAATGTCCTTACGTACTATAGACTTTTTAGAGGATGAAGGAGATATGCTAGATGATGTGATTCAAGAGGAATTAAATAGGCAACTAAATTCTAAAACTTTAGAAGAAAGTGAAAGCATAAATATAAAAGGAGGTCAGGAATAAATTAATTTAGTAAATGATGATGTTCAATTAGGAGCTCTAGCTTCTAATGGGCAACATTTAGAATTAAAACATTTACCTCTTGAATTAACCTATATATTTCTAGAAGAAAAATGAACATGTCTAATCATTATTGCTTCAGATTTAAAAGAGGATCAAATTGCTAAATTAAAAGATATAGTAAAAACTTATAAAGAAGCAATAGGATGGACTATACCTGATATAAAAGGATTAAGTACAACTTTATGCTGTCACCACATATACTTAGAAGAGAATGCTAAACCTATTAGAATTCCTAAGAGGAGATTAAATCCAAACCTTAAAGAAGTAGTCAGGAAGGAAATAGTGAAATGGTTAAATAATGACATAATTTATCCTATTTCTGATAGCCCATGAGTTAGTCCAATCTATGTAGTTCCCAAGAAATCAAGATTAACAGTTATTAGGAATGAAAGTCAAGACTTGATACCTACTAGAATTCAATCAGGCTGGAGGGTGTGTATAGATTATAGAAAGTTGAATGCTGTGACTAGGAAAGATCATTTTCCCTTACATTTCATAGATTAAATGCTAGAAAATTTAGTAGGGCAAGAATATTTTTGTTTCCTAGACGGGTATTCAAGATATAACCAAGTTCCAGTAGCATTAGATGATCAAGAGAAAACAACTTTTACCTGTCCTAATGAAACTTATGCTTTTAAGAGAATGTCATTCAGATTATACAATGCACTAGCCACCTTTCAAAGGTGTATGCAAGGCATATTCACTAGAATGACTGAAGATTTTTTAGAAATATTTATGGATGATTTTACTGTTTATGGAACTTCATATGAAGTGTGTTTAAACAATTTAGACAAAGTATTAAAATGCTGTGTGGAAAAAAGTCTGGTTCTAAATTGGGAAAAATGTCACTTCATGGTTAAACAAGGAATAGTCTTGGGACATGTTGTTTCAAAGAAAGAGTTGGAAGTAGATAAAACTAAAATAGAAGTAATTTCTAATCTACTAGAACCTAAATCAATAAAAGATATTAGATCATTTCTAGGACATGCTAGATTTTATAGAAGATTTATTAAAGATTTTAGCAAAATAGCTAGACCTTTAACTAATTGTTTGTGTTTTCCCAGCACTACACCAAAAAAACTTAGATTTGTTACTTCTATTTTTACTTAGTTAATTTATCTTTATGCCTATTCTTTCTTTTAAAAGTAAACAAACAACCTTTAATACAATTTAGATATTAATTCCAATTTGTACTTTAACTACAAGTGCACAGTGTCTATTGTATCAGTGTGCAAGTACAAGTCGATCCCACAAGGAATTGCTGAAGAACTTGAGAACTATTCGTTTGTTAATAATCAAATTTATATAATCAATAAGCTCTCCGTTGAGTTACAGTTTACTCAACGGACAAAGTTCGTTGAGTTATGGCTAACTCAACGGACTAACCTCGTGGACTTAAGTTAACTCCACGAGCCTGTCTTTTCTTTTTAATACTGCTATTTATAGAGGAATTCAGCCAACCATTGGGTGATTTCACAGATTGTAAATAACATCAATTAAGCTCTTTAATGTTAGTTAACATTGGATTTATCATTAAGCAATACTAACATTTAGATAATTCAAATAGTAACCATTAAAATCTTTAAGTCTTTTGAACGAACCAATTTCAGTAAATTGTAAAACTAAAACAACATAAAACAATCACAACACTAACAAAGATAACACTAATCACGATACAACACAAACAATACAACACTCAAATACAACATACAAACATAGATAAATTGTTTTTGGTATTTTTGTTTTAATATGAACATGGAAATGGGCGAAAGGTGAAATGTAAAGTAATCTCACTTGACAGTAAATACTTCCGACACTACTTGTAACATGATTACACCACTGAAAATTAAACCACTTACAATTCTGTCTCCTCTCCCTATAGAATCGCGAGTCCAGAATTGCAAGATGATCTCCTCTTCAGCATAAAGGCATCAACCTGAAGTCAAGGCTAAAAGCTTTACGATTTCCTGAAATATGAGTCGGTGCTTGGTGAAAATGGCTTCCCTTCCCGCAACGCGATCACTCCTCACAGTGGTTGTCAGGCACTATGTTTGGCTCGGAATCGACCCGACATCAGGCAAGTATCCTCACAGACCTTCGATGGTTGGTGATTATGGTGGTGATGATGATGGTTGGTGTGGATCTTTAGAGAATTGCGACGCTGATCCTCCCCTGCACACACTATCCGCCCATCGATCACACACCCTTTACTTCTTTTTCTTCTTTTCTTTTATATTTCTTCAGTGGTAACTACTTCTGCTTGAATGGTCAGTTGGATTTCCTTCATTCGTATCAACGATGATGATTTCTTTCCCTGCGCGATACGTGCAAACATGGTTTTTCTCTTCCAACTATCTGCTCCTACAACCGCTACAATGGCATATTAGAAAATATATAGTCTGTGGAGTTACAGATAACTCAAAACACGTGCATAAATTTAACTATCCGATGCTCAGGTGTATTTCGGATACTTATAAACTTAACTATCCGATGCTCAGATGCATTTCAGATAGTTACGGATAACTCAACGATATATAACTTAAGTAAATCTACTAGATCTCGACACGTGTCAGCAGCAGTTTAATCATAAAATAACATTTTGGAGAGTTACGGAGCTAACTATCCGATGCTCAGATGCATTTCGGATAGTTAGAGATAACTCACCTAAAATCCACTTAAGTCACTTTCCTAGAACATGACACGTGTCCTCAGCTATTTTATAAATAAAAAGAGATTTCGGAGAGTTACAAGGCTAACTATCTGATGCCCAACTGCAATTTCAAATAGTTATAGACAACTCACTAAAAGTTCACTTAAGTCATGCTTTATGGTTTCGACACATGTACTTTAGGAAATAATAAAATATTCTTTTAAAACATAACTGTTCGGCAATTTAAACATAACTATCCGATACATATTCGATCTGTTAAACATAACTGTCTGAAATATCAGAAAATTCAGATACTTAAGAATTTCACAGCCTGCAACTTACCGACAGTTCAGAAATGTACTAAATTAACATTAATTCCCCCAAATTAAGCAAATTCTTCAATTAAAGCATATAACAGTGCAATTATAACATAATGACTTAATTCTCATATGATAAGCTAAATATTATGCAATTAACCATCATTTAACCGTTAATAATATGCACTTTTTCATTCTAAACACTTCCCTCATACCTAAATTTTGCTAGTCCCTTAGCAAACTAAGATCTAATTAATTGGTCTTTCAAAAAGTGCTAGAATTAATTCTTCCCCTTTATTTTTCTTCTGTTTAGCATAAAAATATATTCTATATGTTTTAGTAATCAACCTGCAAATATACTTAGAATATATGCAAATTACATACAAAGTATATCATCATCACATAAGTGTTAATTACATTATCGTTTGTTCTTCTTTTCATCATCTGTCATCCTAAATTTTCCAATAAGATTTCTAGAAGAAGTTTCAACAACATATGAATCAAAGTACAATCCAATTCAATCTGATTAAGACAAGTAGAATAAAGAATTGTATCTCCATTAAACAACTTCAAAAGTCAATTCCAGTTTCATATTTCAGCAATTCTAGATAACAGAAAATATACTCGATTCATAAGATATCTGTATTTCACAAAACACTTGTATCTTTTTAGAACAGTATATGTTTTTTTTTTTCTCTTTTTTTTTTTGTACTTTAAAAGTTAATTTGACAAGCTTGAATCATACAAGAGCTTTCTAATGTACCCATGTAGCGAGCTTTCAGTCAACAATCCCAAATCTAATCAGGATCTTAGGTTGCCAGATTTCAAGAGTCCTTGTTCAGGTCAACAATCCTTACATACCTATCTGCTCAAGTACAAAATGCTCGTGATCAAACAAGTCAATAAACTCTTAAAATTTTTCCTTTTTTTTTTTTCAATCAAACTACAAACACAAAACAAAACATTAATCACATACTATATATGTACGTATTTCATTAATACAGATGTAGTAAAACACCAATCTCATATAGTCCTACTTCTATCATTTACTAAAAATATGAATCCATAACAATAAGCTCATACTTTTTCTGTAGTTTAATAAGATCTACACATAAATCATTCTACAAGTTCAATCAGTCAAATTAAATGTATCTTTAATCATATGTGTTTCATTTAATTTAGAATTCGCATCTCAGCTCTTTCAGGACTTCAGATAATTTACTGATTTTTCATTAAGCATTCTGATTTCATTTTAAAATCGTGAAACTATTAAACTCATGAAATTCAGAAAAAAAACATAAGATACTATATCTAGATTTGCATAAATAGTAAATTCTATAGCATCTTATATAGTCTTCTAAATATAACATTCAAGTAGTTTATAAAAATTTTATAGTCTCAATTATCGGATAGTTACAAGTTCATAAAAATTTTCAATTTCCTCAAAACTTTGCAGTACCATTTTAATTCCTTTAATTAACAAACTTACATGGCTGTTACTTTAATTACCTCCCCCCCATACCTACATTTTGCATTGCCCTCAATGTAAAAGATTTGACAATAAGTACAATAATTGAAGTAGGCATGGCTATAGGTTTGTTGATTTAAATTCAGGATGAGTAATTAGTTACATACCTTGTTTCATTTGTATCTCCTTCTGCATATTCCGATTTTTTATTCTGAAAAACTTTTCATTTGCAGATAAACGTAGAATATATAACAAAATAACACTTAACAAATATTAATAAATCAGTGTCTTGTGTGAAACCCAGGCTCCTATGTCTTTGGTGGCTCACAAGCAAGCCAGTTGGTTTCCCAGAATAGATACCAACAAACTAGATTGATATTTTGTTTTTTTTTTTTATAAAATAAAAATGAAAACTAAAAAAAATTTCTTTTTTTTTTCTAAAAATAAATGCAGAATACACAACATTAAACACACAAAATCACAGCTTAAGAACATGATTGAAAAGTGGAAACAAATGGAATAAATATATCAGTCCAAGCAAACTTTTTAGGCGTAGTTCTTACTATTAATTATATTTTAATGCAGTTCTTGTTCCTTCTTAATTTGTAAACGTGTAATATATTATAAATTCCAAATACAAGTGTATTACCATTAATGATATGAAATGCAGAAAGGGATCCTTTTCAGTTCAAAGGTAATGTAGTAGTTTCTATTTCTACATCTATTTCAATATATTCCTCTTGGCAATATTTTTTTATCTACAATAGCTTCAGCCGAGTTTTCCCACTATGTAGTTCTTTTTGCAAAGTTTTCTAAATATGCCCATGCTTCTTCACTACATAACTTTAAAAATCCATTTTGAAAAGTAGATTATAATAAAGATTTTGTTGAAACATCTATGCCTTCATAAATTATACCTATTAATTGTGCTTTACTCATTGCATGATGTGGACATTGAGTCATTAAATCTTTAAATCTTTCAAAATATTTCCAGAATGACTCACCCTATTTTTGGCTACACATTAATATTTCTTTCTTCTTTTTAATCGTTTGATGTGTTGGATAATATTTTTCTAGAAAAACAGAGTAAAATTCAGTCCATGTAGAAATTGAATCAGGCGACAGAGTATATAACCATCTCTTAGCTATGTCTTTTAAAAAAAAAGGGATATATCTAAGTTTAATAGCATCTATACTCATGTTCGGCATTTTCATCATTTGACAAACTTCGTTAAATTCTCTAAGGAAATAATAGGCATCCTCTCTTTTTAATCCATGAAAATATGGCAATTGACTAATATAATTAGATTTTAGTTCAAACCTATCTCCCTCAAAGTTTGGCAATCGAATACATGAAGGTTCATCAAGTAATTCAGGATACAGAATTTCTCCTAATGGTTTTTCTACTAGAGCAGCCATTTCTACGTTCTCTTTTAAAGAAAGGTTAGCTACACCCTAAAGAATTTCGTTAAAGTTCAGTTCAAAAAATTTTTCAGTACTCCTCTGCGATGAAAATTCTTGGGTATGTGTTCTTACTAATTGTTTAGTGCAAGGAGAATGGGTCCATGTGCTCATAAATAAATAGCAGAAGATTAATTACATACCAATCTGAAGCTTTCCATTCAATAAATATTTGTTGTCGGATGAAGTTGAATCAGCTGCTTCTCCTTCCAGTTCCTCCAACGCATTCTCCTTTCTTTTAAAAGTGTTGGTAACTCGTAAATAACATTCTGTTTTATATATATACTGCACATTCATAAAGTGAATAAATTTCGTTGCAAGAACGTGTCTTACAACGTGCATCGTGGTTCCTATTTTTATGGGTACGTGTTCCATTACTAATTTCAAATTTTGGTAACCGCTAAACCGACGAAGTTTTGTTCATGGTTAAAAGAATAACTGTTCTGCTTAATCTACAAACTAACCTTGTTGAGTTACAGATAACTCAACGGAACACAGTCGGTTACTGTTACTAAAACCAAGTTTCAAATGTTTTCAACTGAAACCTTCCAAAGACAACACACATGCTATACTTAACATTATCTAGAGAACATTGTAAACTATTCTAACATTCTCTTCTTATGAATCTAAAATAATTTGTTTGTCTTTTAAATTGTTTCATCAAGATCTTAAGAGAACTAAACTCAGATTAACCAAGATTTGTATTCTGAATTATATTAATCTGTTTTGGACATTGTTAATCCTCCCCCTAAAAATATACTTCAAATATATTCAATATCATACAAAATATACTTGTATAACAATAGATGTTAAGTATAACTATACTTTTAAATTTTCTTTTCAGAAACTTCCGTTATCCTGAATTCATCAAGAATGATTTCCAGAATCAATTTCTACTATATATGAATCAAAACACAACTTTGAACTTAATATGATTAATTGAAGGAGAATAAAAGAATGTATCTCAAATAAACGTTTCAAAAGTACTAATATTGATTCAATAAATTAGCAGTCATATTGGTAGAAACTATATTCAATTCAAAGATATCTGTAATTAATGAAACAACTTTTTCTTTTCAAAATAGTAAATATTGATAATTTTCTTTAAAAGTTAGTTTGAAAAGCTTGAATCATACAAGAGCTTTCTAATGTACCCGTGTAATGAGCTTTCAGTCAACAATCCCAGATCTGATCAGAACCTTAGGTTGCCAGATTTAAAGAATCCTTTTTCAAGACAACAATCCTTACATACCTATCTTCTTAAGTACAAAAGGCTCGTGATCAAACTTATCAATAAACTCTCAAAGATTTTCACTTTATAAGAACTTTTCATTTTAAGCACAGTATATATGTATTCCATTAATACAGATGCAATAAAACACAAATCTCATACAATTTTTACTTCTACGATTTTATTGAAAATACGAATCAATATCAATAAGCTCATACTTTTGATTAACAATTTAAAATGATTTACATATAAATTATTCTATAAGTTTAATCAATCAAGTCAAATTTATACAAGATCATATGCACTTTCATTGTTTCAAAGAAAACACTTAATCAAAATTTCAAAATTTTAGAAGTATTTAATGTTTTTCATTTACACTTCCACTTAAAATCTTGAAAACCATTAAAATTGATAAACTATTTAAAATCAATAAGATACTACTATGATTTTACAATAAATACATAGTGTCTTATGCAACAGTTTAGATATTACTTAGATATTTATGATAAGTATATAATATCTATGAGGTGAACAACATCATCAATAATATTTATCTTTTTGTGGAGTTTAAGCATTTTACACATCACATTGCCTACAAATACCCAAATTTAATCTTATGTTGTAGAATGTATTTTCGTCTAGAGGTTTTGTAAATATATCAGCTAATTGATTTTTACTAGACACAAATCCTAATTTAATTTTTCCTTTAATTACGTTATCTCTTAGAAATTGATGTCTAACCTCTATATGCTTTGCTCTAGAATGTAATACAAGATTTTTGGAAAGATTTATTGCAGAATTACTATCACAATAAATCTCAGTTGTATCATAAGATAATTCAAAGTCTTCTAAAGTTTGCCTTATCCACAAAATCTGAGTGCAACATAGTGCAGCAGTAATATATTCAGCTTCTGTAGTAGAAAGTGCTACACAGTTTTGCTTTTTACTAAACCATGACACCAAATTATTTCCCAATAATTGACATGTGCCACTAGTACTCTTTCTATCAGATTTAGATCCTACATAATCAACATCTGTATATCTTATAAGATCTACTGAACTATCCTTAGAATAATACAGTCTGAAATTTTTAGTTCCTTATATATATCTAAATATTCTTTTAACAGCAATTGAGTGTGATTCTTTAGGATTAGATTGAAATCTAGCACAAGCACACACAGCAAACATAATATCAAGTTTACTAGCTATCAAATAAAGTAAAGAACCAATCATACTTCTTTATTTTCTTTGATCTATTGATTTTCCTATGTCATCAATATCTAACTTTAAAGAAGTACTCATAGGAGTTCCTCGAATCCTTGTATCATTAAAATTAAATTTCATAATCATTTCATCTGCATATTTTTCCTGATTTAAAAATATACCTTTATCCTTTGCTTAATTTGAAGTCCTAGAAAATATGAAAGTTCTCATGTTATACTCATTTCAAACTGACTAGTCATCTCCTCAGAAAATATTTTTATCAGTTTATTAGAGGTTGCTCCAAAGATTATATCATCTACATATATTTGAACAACAATCTGATCTTTACCATCTCTCTTGATAAATAGAGTATGATCTACTTTTCCCATGATATAATCTTGCTCTATTAAAAAAGTAGATAATCTTTCATACCACAATCTAGGTACTTACTTCAAACCATATAAGGCTTTCTTCAATTTATACACAAGGTCGGGATTATTAATATCTTCAAATCCAGGTGGTTGTTTCACATAGACTTCTTCATTAATTAAACCATTTAGAAATGCACTCTTTACATCCATTTGATATAATTTAAAATCCATATAACAAGCATAGGCCAATAATATTCTAATACTTTCTAACCTAGCCACAGGAGCAAATGTTTCATCATAATCTAGTCCTTCCTATGTATACCCTTGTGCAACTAATCTAGCTTTGTTTCTTATAACTTGACTAGTTTCATTAGTTTTGTTTCTAAAGATCCACTTTGTACCTATTATGGATTGATTTTCTGGTGGAGAGACTAATTCTCAAACATCATATCTGATGAATTGATTTAGTTCTTCTTGCATTGCCACTATCCAATTTTCATCAGATAATGCTTCTTCTATATTCCTTGGTTCCACCATAGAAACAAACATACACATACTACTTAAATTTACTAAAGCTCTAGTTTTAACTCCCTCATTAATATTATCAATGACTTGAGTAATGAGATGTGATGAAGAATAACGCCAATTTCTCTGATTTTCCTCAATATTCTGATCAACATCTGAAAGTCCATCACTTTCATCATTAGTTTGATCATTTAAGTTCATATTTTTGATTTTCTCAAATAAATCTTCAATCTCTCTATTGATCTCTAACTCTTTTGGGAAATTGATCAAATCATCATTATCAGCTTTAGATTGAGATTCTCTAACAGAATTTTCATTAAAGCTTATATGGAGGGTTTCTTCAATAGTTCTAGAAGTCTTTTTATATACTCTATAGGCTTTACTTCTAGTAGAGTAACCTACAAAAATCCCTTCATCCACTTGGGCTTGAAATTTATCACTTTTATCCTTAATATTAAGAATAAAACACTTGCAGCCAAATGGTTTCATATAGGAAATTTTTGGAACCCTATTAAACATAATTTCAAAAGGAGTTTTATTAACACGAGGTCTTAAGTGACTTCTATTAATAACATAACAAGCTGTATTTACTATTTCAGCCCAAAGATTTTGAGGTAACTTATGTTCATTCAACATAGTTATGGCCATTTCCTGAAGTGATCTATTCTTTCTCTCAACAATACCATTTTGAGACGGTGCTCTTGGAAAAGAAAATCTATGATCAATGCCGTGATCTATATAGTAATTATTCATTTGATCATTATTAAATTCAGTACCATGATCACTCCTATGTTTTTGAATAGAGACACTTTGTTCATTTTGAATAAGATTGCAAAACATTTTAAACTTTTCAAAAACTTCTATCTTAGATGTTAGAAAATATACCCAAGTGTATCTAGAGAAGTCATCTACTAAAACAAATACATACCGTTTACCACCAAGACTCATGATTCTTGTTGGTCCAAATAGATCCATAGGTATAAGTTCTAAGACTCTCTTACTTGAAATATCAGTTTTGGATTTAAAAGAGTTTTTGTGAAGTTTACCTAACTCACATGCATCACACATAAAGTCCTTTGAGTATTTAATCTTTGGTAAACCTCTCACTAAATGTTTTCTAGATAGTTTATGTAACAGTTTCATATTTATATGCCTGATCCTTCTATGCCACAGATACGCATCATTAGTTTCAGCTAGCAAACATGAATTTAAATCAACTACACCAAAAGGTAAAGATACAATACATACAGAACCTTTTCTTTTAGTAATAAACTTAAGTTCATTTGTATTTTTATCAATAATTTTGCATACATTATCTTCAAACACTACATAATATCCATTCTCAATTAGTTTTATAACACTCAGCAAATTAAATCCTAGGTTTTCTACATATAGTACATTGGAAATAACACAAGTCGAAGTTACTTCAACATTACCCATACCTATGATTTTATCATTGCTTTTGTTTCCAAATGTTACACTTCCTTTCATGGTATTTGTAAAATTTTGTAGTAGACTTTTCTGTTCGGTCATGTGACTTGATGCTCCACTGTCCAAGATCCATATTGATGTTGTTTCCTCCTGCAAAACAAATTAAGAAAAACTCTTTCTTGGTATCCAATGTTGTTGAGGACCAAGTTCATTAAATGCATATTTCTTCTTTTTGTTTAAAAATAGTTTAACATTATCATTTACATTCTTATTAGTTGTAAGTACTATTAACTTATCATTAGCTTCATACTTATAGCATTATTGCTCTTATAATCATTCTTTTTGTTTTCAGATGTAGTATAACCAAGACCAAACCGATTTTTATCAAATGTTAATTTATTTTGGTCATGCTCATATATTTCAGTAAGTTCATACGAAGATTTTGTACTTGTATTTGAATTTTCAGTACATACAAAATCTTTTTCTACACAAGAATTTTTAGATAAAGAACATGTAGAACCAGTAATTGGTCTAATACCAGTGTTTTGAATTACATGCTCAGGTTTCTGAATTTTCAATTTACTACAATTGTCTGATATTTTTGAAACATTAGAAATTGAATTTTCAGAATAAGAAACAAGATTTTTAGAAACATTAATAGTCATGTTAGAAGTACATTTAGACAAATCACATTGATTTATATTATTACTACATGATTCATCCATTGAAGTACCTACTTCTACATATTTATTACCTTGTTTCATGATAAAAGGAATTTTAATCTTAGATTTACTTGAGCTGCAACTAATAAATCCTTTATTGGCTTGAGATTCAGGATAATCAAATCCTAAGCCAAATTTATATGACACCGCAGGGGTACTAGTTAGTTTGTCTAACTTAGTTTGACTTAAATTTCATTTCTCAATGGTAGAATTTAAATCTAGCTCTCTCATTTTTAATTTATCAATCTCTAACTCGAGAACATTTATATTTTTTCTCAACATTTCATTTTCAGATTCTATCTTTAATTTTTCAACATTTGTATTCTGTATTTGTTCATGCAAGACACATTCATTAAATCTAAATTTATGCAAATCTCTGGCATGATTTTCATTATCACATTTAAACTTTTCTAAAGTAGTAGACATGAAACAATTTTCTTCTTCCACAATAGATAAAGAGTTTCTGATATTCTTATTTTCTAGTTTACAAACTTTAAGTTTTTATAATAATGCATGATAAGCACATAATAATTCATCAAAGTTAAAATCTGAATGTCTTTCAAGATCAGATATTACCTAAAACTCATCTATCATGAAGCACACATGAGCAACGTCTTCTAACTCTGATTCTCCTTTTGAATGTGAAGATTTTGATAATGATTCTTCAGATTCAGACTCTTCAGACGTGTCATCCCAAGTGACTTTCAAAGCCTTTTTCTTGTAAAACTTTTTCTGAGTTTTCTAAGCTATCTTCTTCTAATTTGTCCTATTATGCTTTTCATTTTTCCTTATAGGATAGTCTGGAGAAAGATGTCCAAGTTTCTTACAGTTATAACATACATACTTTCTAGATGAAGAATTCATGTCATTCAATGATTTTGACGTTAAGGATTTATCATTTTTGTTCCTTTGCTGTTTCCTAACTTTCCATGCTTTCTTGAATTTCCTAGTCAACAAGATCAAATCCTCGTTAGAATCAGAAGATATATCTGAATTTGAATTAATTTCGAATGTTATTTCTTTCTTCATTTTTAGTTTGTTTTGACCCAGTGATTCATTTAATTGAACTTCATAAGCTGTTAAATTTCCTATAAGTTCATTCATGGTATAAACATTTAAATCCCGTGATTCCTCAATTGATGTTACTTTCTGAGACCATTTAGAACTTAGGGATCTGAGAATTTTCCTCACCAAATCCTTTTGTTCAAAATTCTTTCCCAAGCATTTTAAAGAGTTTATGATATCAAGAAATCTAAAAAACATCTCAGAAATACTTTCGTCTTCATGCATCTTAAAGAGTTCATACTTATGAATTAACAAGTTTATCTTAGTCTCTTTAACTTGAGAAGTACCTTCATGTGAAACTTCTAATGCATGCCACACCTGTTTGGATTAAAATGTTGCATATTTTTATAGGATCTAATTGGTTAAATAGATTTACATGAGATTTATTAAACTCATATTATGCATTTATTTCATTATTTAACCAATAAGAACCAATCCCCATTTTATACAGTTAAAAGTAGGAAATTATTTCAAACATGCATCATTTATGAATTTTATGGATGACTTGATACTTTGATGTATTTATTGTTATGAAAAGTTTATAATTCAATAGAAGATCATGGAACTTGAAGATTGGAGAAAGAAAATCAAGTGGGATTTAATCTCAATTGTTGAATCAAAGATGGATCTCCAAACTTGGAAACTCTCTATATAAAAGAGAGTGATGCATGTCTAGGTCTTCTCTCTTGAGACTCTTTTTGTTTTCCACCTCCAACACCACTAGATGTCACCCCCTCTTGGAGCTCCACATCTTGAAGCAAGGAAGGAGAACGCCGGTCATTCCACCACCTCTCTTCAACTCGTATCTCATCATCTTCATTCCACAAATCATCTCCAACGTGAAAGCCTTCATTCCACATCTTGGAGGAGGGACGTCTACCTCTACAAGGGTTCTCTTCTTCATTTGTGAGATTCCACAAATCGTTTCTCCACTTTCCCCTCTTCTTTAGCTTTAGATGTATCACTTTTTATCATGTTTCACGTAGGTAGTTATTTATGTTCTTAGTTTTCATTGTAATAGGGTAAAAGTAGAAAACAGATTCGTTGTTGTTTGTATGTTCCTTTTTGAGTCCGTGAACCTTTGTTATTTTCATCTGAAAATCGTAAAGACAGGTGTTGTTATTGATATATATTCATATATTGTTGTTTGTTGATGTTGAAATCCGGATATTACATTCTATTATGCATGAAATAACACAGAATTCGTTGAAGGTTGTGCATGTTGTTTGCAGATTTGCAATTTTGTTGATCTGTTTTTATTTCGAGAGTTCATATGCGTTCTGGAGCGATTAAGTTTAAATGAAAATTCTGAAAAACTTTATAATCGTGCTAATATAAGTCTTCTGTGATTATGTAAAATTTCATAGCAATCCGAGAAGATTTGATGCCATTTTGAAGCTATAACTCTATGGAGCAAAGAATTCGGTCTGAGACTCTTTTATTGTGATTGTAACGCATTTTTCTCACAACTCAGATAGCATAAAAATTAGAATAAATATTTCATTAATATCTACATTCTGTCTATTTTTCAACGCATTTGATTTTGGAATTTCTGGTTGATTAATGCGGGATTTATAAGGTTTTTAAGATATTGTTGTTAACGCGCAGAAGTTTCCAATTTTATGCATCATTTTCAATTTCCGAATTTTCAGTCATAACATGCGTGCGTTTTTAAGTGTGAAAATTTTTATCTGAAGTCCACATTAACAGATCTGATTGAGATTAAATTTTCAGTCTAATCTGTTGATTGGTCGAAAAATTAGAAATATGTGGACTTACCTTTTTTGTAGTCTAGTCTATATTTGGAAAGTATTTGCTTGCCATATTCTTGTAATTAGAATCCTAGATTATCCCCATTTCCTTGTGGTTCGACCTGTACTTGTCGACGTACTTCATTGGACGTCATGTACTTGTGGTTTATAAATTTTAAAACTTCTAGAAAAGAAATCCAAACAACACCTCATAAGCAAATTTATATGCCGACACTTTACTGAACAATTCATAACTCAATGCACAAAATAAAATATTTAAGCTCTTAGCATTCAAAGTTTCATTTTCTTTTTCAATAATTGTCCAAGTATTATAAGGAGTAGTTAACGGAGTATATCATTTAGAAATCATGAACCACAACTTATGATCTATACTTTGAAAAAAAACTGTCATCCTATATTTCCAATATTCAAAATGTATTCCATTAAATAAAAGAGGACGATTAAGATTTTGGCATTCATACAAAGAAAAATTACCATTTCCATTAACTATCTTACCTTAGATTTTTAAACCTATTTGATTTTAAACAGTCTAAAACTTTAAAACAACTTGAGCCTTAAATCAAGAAAGTTAAACATATGCTCAGATATTAATTTCTGTTTAAAAACAAGGAAGGCAAAATAAGCAATGATATTAAATAAATTGGTATCGATTTTATATCAAAGATTATTAACAAAGCTTTGATACCACTTGTAGGATCGTATGGCTACACAAGAGGGGGGTGAATTGTGTTTTTCAACATTTTCAATTATAATTGAAACTTTAAAATTCAAAAACAAGTCGAGACACTGTTTTCATAAAATCATTTTTATTCAAGGTTTCAATTACAATATACAATTCAATTCCCCTCAGAAATTGTAGATGTAATTATATATCGATACCATGCTTCATCTATACAATTTCATAACTACAAATAGAGAAAACTAATTTGCAGAATTTAAAACATTTCTCCCTGTTTGAGATCTTTCTTCTTCTCTTTCTTCTTCAGCAATTCTTCAGTGACGAATATCTAGTCTTTCTTTGCTTCACCGAATTTGCTTTCTATTGATACTTTAAATCTTTAGTGACATAAATCTGACCTTTTATGCTTCACTAAATTTTCTTCCATTTGATACTTCAAATCTTCAGTGACATATATCTTACCTTTTTATGCTTCACTAAATTTTCTTCCACCTAAGAGCTTTTCCCTGAAGAGGTGTTTTTGATCCTTGAAAAGATTTTTCTTTTGGTGTGCAGGGATAACTAATCAACCAGAATTCTATGCCTTTTATACTGTATCTTCATTTCATGCATATCCTCCACGTTTAATCACTTCCAGTTTTCCACTTCTTCACGTCTTTTCTTTTTCCTTCATCGAAATACACACGTTTTGACCCACGTTTACATTTCGAATTTTCTTTAATCATCAATCCTAGATCTCTGAAAAATTTCCTGCAAAATAAACTTTCTCGTCCAAAATTTTTCATCAAGTGTAATAAGAAGTCGTTACTTTAATGTTAACCAAACGAGTAATATAAGTAGATATATAACTTAACGTTTCTAACTTAACGAGTTCCTCATGTGCCAACTCACATGAAAAGTATTGTAGCTAACTCAACAAACTAAGTCTACGGTGTTACGCTAACTCAACAAATCATCTCTGTTGTGTTACATATAACTCAACGAACTAGTAATAAACAAATGTTTTTATAATAAGAATTTTACCACGTGCAAAAATAACAACTAAAGTTTTATAAGGCTAACCTAACGCATTGCCTTAGTGTTCAATATAGAAACTCAATGTGTTTAGTTATGTTAACTTAACGAGTTCAACATGTGCACTTCACATGACACAATATAACATTCGTAACTTATAATTTCACCACGTGTACATCACTAACTTAACGAATTTATCTCTTCTTTTACTCACTAACTTAACGAGTTCTCACGTGACCTATTTTAACCTTTAAGCCTCTAACTTAACGAGTTCTCATGTGACCTTTATATGAACAAAAATTTAACTTAACGAGTTGTCTAAGCAAGCACTGTTCATGATACAGAAGATATAACTTTAAAACATATCATGCTTTTCAATAAAAACACACGTTAACTTAACGTTTAGTTAAATGAGAAATTAATGCAATGAAACGACTAGTTATTAACTTAGTATAATTTCAGATCCAATACAGACACATATTTATATCAGTAAGCTTTTTCTGTATTAATTGATGTACTTAATTTCCTTTCACAAGCAATAGTAATTAAGCAAATATGATTATTTTCATTCAGCACACATCATCAAAACAAAATACTCAACAATAGCTATGGAAAAGAGTAAAGTATTTCATGATAGCAAGCTCTTCCGTAAGAATTTTGAAGTAGGGTAGTAGGTATTGTTGTATAATTCTAGACTACATCTATTTCCTGGTAAATTAAGATCACGGTGGATAGGACCTTTTGTGGTAAAAAGTACGTTTCCTCATGGAGTAGTGGAGATTGAAAACCCTAAGAGTGGGGAAGTTTCTAAGGTCAACGGACACCGTTTAAAACCTTTCTTGTAGCAAAGATTATTTGGCCATGAAGAGAATATTGTTTTAATCAATGCTGTCTATGCTGAATCTGATAATTAGTGCTCTTTTCTTTTTCTTTTTATTAGTTTTAGATGTAATTACTCTTATTTCTTTTTGTTGATTTTGTCATTATGTAAATCTTGTTTTTCAATTATGTACTTACCTATCTAACATGCAAGTGTTGGGATTAGAGACTATTCCACTATAAGTGTCATTTGTACTTTTTTCTATCAAAATATTTCTTTTGTGATATTGTTAGTGTATGCAATCTTCTAAGTGGGTGAGAGATAGTGCATCTAGATTAGTTAGACAACCCCCTTTAGAAGAAGAAGTTAGTGTGTTAGAAGAGCCTGTAAGGATGGGAGACCAAGGTAGAAACCAACAATTACCTTCTTTTGAGGACATCTACTATCCTCAAATACATGACCATCCCTCTTTCTTGTATTACCACAGGTAGTGGACATAAATTTCAATTGCATATGAATTATGTCAATCAATTACCTAGATTTCATGGACTAGATAAGGAAGATGCATATGCATTTCTGAATGACTTTAATGATGTTTGCAACATGATTAATCTACCTGAAGTGCTTGTGGATGCAATAAAATTGAGATTTATTCCTTTCGCCCTTTGAGATGATGCAAAACTATGGTTGAACACCCTTCTTGTTAATTCAATCTGTACTTGGACTGATTTTTGTGCTGTCTTTATTAAGAAATTTCATCCTTTGCTTAAAACCATTCAAGCTAAGAATGCTATGTTAGTTCATTTATTTTATTAATTAATTTTGATGATGAAAAATGTGTGGTTTAATTATTTGTGCCATGTGTTAGATCTCTTTTTACTCATGAATTTTGGTTAACTACTTTGTTCTCAAAATCTTTTAAATTAGATTTCGGTAGGTTATTTTGTCTATAGTGTTTTGATCGGAGAGTTATTTTATAAGTCACCAAACAAATCGGATGGTTATGTCTCTCTCTCCTGGCTTTTCAGATAGTTATATCAGTAACTATCTGAAAAGTATTTATCTTCAATGAGTTAAGTCTTTTTATGTCTGGATATGATTTTTATGGTAAGTCTCTGAAATCCCTTTGGTTTCAGATAGTTAAGGTTTTTATTCCGAAGAGTTAGTTGTTTCTCTGTTTTAATATATTTTCGGTTACTTTCTTTTGAAGGACACATGTCAGTCTCTCATCGCTTAACTTAAGTGACTTTTCGGAAGGTTACGATGTAACTATCCGAAAACTCTTAAGAATTAGAGAGTTATCTTTAATAAGTATTCGAAAATTATTTTAAGCTTCGGATGATTGAGTTTTCTTTTATTTTCTAACTTAAGTGACTTTTCGAAAGGTTACCTGTGTAACTATCCAAAATGACTTAAGGATCGGAGAGTTATCTTTATAAGCATCCAAAACATGTCCACTCTATCGAATAGTTTATTTTTTAATATTTTATAGCACGGTTTCTGAAGGACATGTGTTTCAATTTTAATACATGACTTAAGTGGTATTTCGGTAAGTTAGTTCTAACTATCTGAAATGATTTTGAGCTTCGACAGGTTATCTGTTTAAGTCTTCGATTTTCTGGAAGCCTCCGAAGATTTTATTTTTACAGAAACTGCAACTAGTATTAATTGACTAATCTTTGTGGCAAGATATCTTTTGATTGCATATCTCAACTTTATTATGATTGAAGGTTGCCAGAAATGAATTACTACATAAGACATCTGACCATTTCAGAATTCTTTCCACTTATGCAAATCTTGAAGGAAAAATAAAAAGGATTTTTGTAGAAAACTGAAAGAGATACACAGAATTTTTCAACACTCGAAAGAAGAATTTGTCTGTTCAATAATTTTACAAACACCTTGAAGATTTGTCTGCAACAAAGTCCAAAATATCATCAACTGCAAATCCATCAAGAAATCTCCTCAGAGCTTCAATGTCAACTCTTCATAGGAGTTGATCTAGTGTTGTGTGTCATTTTCATTTTGAGTCAGTGACTCCTAGTTTTAAATTGTATTCTCGTTTACTTGAAAACCTTCACTCACAAGGGTGTTATGAGTATACCTTCACAAGGTTGGGGCCTTGGTGAAGAGAGTGAAGTGTGGTACTTCACTTGCTCAAGATTGGAGTCTTGAGTACACAAAGTTGGTGCTTTGTGTGAGGTTTTTGTTCAGCCTTTAAAAACATCTGTAAGGTTGTTGCTTAGCCTGCAAAAGCAACTTGTTTAAGGTTTGTACTTAGCCTTAAAAGTACTTAGTGAAATTCTCGAGGTTGTGGCCTTGAGGAGTGGACTACCCAGTTTGGGGAACCACTATAAATCTCTTGTGTTCTTTACTTTCTACACTGCTAGTTTTTAATTCTAAAATCAATTAATCAGGGTTCATTAGTGTCAACAGCTTCTAAAATTTTTAAAAGAAAAATAAACTTTATTAGGACACTATTCACCCCCCCTCTAGTGTGTCATTCGATCCTTTCATGCTATTCTAAACATCTGCCAGCAAACCAATGAACCTTTTTGGAAATATTTTGAACGTTTCAATAGACTAGTGGCAAGATGTCCTAATCATGGTCTACCTAAATCAAGACAGTGTCAAGTAATCTATGAAGGATTGGATTATTAGACCAAGTTGATGCTAGAATCTGTATGTCCTAGATGATTCATGAGATTAGATGAAGTAAGTGCATGTGATAGACTTGTGGACCTTGCTGAGAGAACAATGGAAATGGAAAGTTCATTAGATAGAACATTTGACAGAACTTTGGCAAGGGGAACGCACACAATAGACCCCATGGTAGGCATAGAAGCTAGGATGTCATCCATGGTAAAGAAAGTAGAAGATTTAATTATAAGTCAACAGAAAGGAAAAGATAAAGTGGTTGAAGTAAAGTGTATAGCATGTGGAATTCCTGGGCACATCATGAAAGAATGCCCTGCATTGCAAGGACAACAATTTGAGGAAGTCAATGCCATTGGTATGGGACAAAGGTCATTCCAACCGTCATCACACTATTCCCCAGGATGGAGAAACCATCCCAATTTTTCGTGGCGACAATCAGAAGTACCTAGAAACCGTACTAAGCATCATGGACCCACTCAGCCAATTTTAAGTGATAGAATGTCCACTTTGGAGAAAAGGTTTACTAAAATGGAGAAAGGAATTCAATCCCTAATTCAAGTTAGTGGACAAGTAAATCCCATTTTAGCTAGCCATGACCAAATCATTAAGGGATTAAAAGCAAAGTTTGATAGGTTGTCTACTTCATCTAGAGGTAGAGCACAGGGAGAATTACCAAGTAACACTATACCAAATCCCTACATGGCAGGTGTGCACTTGGCACAAGGAGAGACTTCAAGAACCAACCCTTCACCATCTGCATGAGTGGACATAAAAATATATAATAAAAAAAGACAAAAATTTCTTTTTGTTAGTATTTTTATTCTTAATCGCATACTATAGTTCTGTTTATGTAAATTTCTTTTCTGTTTTGATATGTTTGTTAGTTTTGTAGTTTATTACTTTTCTTCGTCAAGCAAGGTACACACTCTTAACCTTATTTCTTTATGATGCATTTGAATGATACATGTATTGAACATTATTTCTTAAGCATACTACTCAATCTCCATTGTATGTTTTAGAAATAATACAATTTACATTTATAAAGTGCATATGGATTGCATGCTAGGTATGGGGGTGTAATCTTTCCTTGCTTGTCATAGTTTGTTTCTTTTATTTTTGTCGTCTTCATGTTTTTTATCTTATTGCCTAAATGCTTTCTTTTACATTGAGGACAATGCAAAGTTTAGGTATGGGGGGAGGCATTTGATGACAGTTTTTTTTCTTGTTTATTTTATTTTATATGCTCTTAGGCCCTAATGGATAGAGTTCTTTTAGGTATAATTGAGACCTAAAAGTGAATTCTTTAGGAAAGAAACATTGAACCTTAAGGGGAGGAGAAGAATAAAATTCAAAACCATTCATATTTTTGAGCTTATATGTAGTATTGCACTTACATGAGGCCATGACTAGGAAGGAACCACTCCTCTTGAAGGGAAACTTAGGTAAAAACTTAGGATTATACCTTGAGGTTGTCCTATGAGAGTGGTAGAATAAAAGGGTTAAGGTAAAATTGTCCATTCCCACACAATGATGTGGGAGGCACTCTTAAGGGTAGAGGGCTAGAAAAAAAAAAAAAAAAAACAAGAAAAATGAAAAAATAAATAAATAAAAAGAAAGAAAAGAAGAAGAAGAAGAGAGATTGATTACTTGTTCTTACAAAGGCTACTAAGTAACCGGTCAACTTTCCCCTAAGCAAGGGATTGTGATCGCATAAAAAGGTGTTGGAGTAGGAGGTAATCTTAAAAAAGAGAGAAAAATCTAAAAAGAGAGAGAGAGAGAGAGAGTCAAAATAAAGGGACAATAGACTCAAGGATAAATCTTTGGGATTACCTAGGTAACTTGGAGGGAGTTGAGTAAGTTATTTCTTAGTCTTGGCCATTTTCACATACACTTATTTATATAGTACTTTACTTTCTTAGGATGGAAATTGAATGATTATTTGAATCCAAACTAGAAAGGTGAGAGGTGATTGAATAAAGGTGAAGCTAATAGGTCAAGACTACTTAAAAGCAACTTTATCCATGTTTAGGAAACCAAGAGCATATTTTTTTTGTTTTTTGTCTTTCATTTGTGTTGTTTTATGTTTTGTTTTGGATTTTGTGGGTATATCTGCTGAAAACCCTCTAGAGACACAACTCCACCACTAGGGTGACCTAGGGGTTTAAAAGCTTGCTACACATGCTAAGTGTAGTCGTGATCCCTATGAAAGTGGCCTAGGTTAGTTTTATTTTTGTTATTTATTTATTAGTTTGTTTGTTTTTGGTTTTTAATGAATGTGCTTTTATATGGGCTAGTGTTTTTATTATTGGCTTTAGTCCTTTGCTAAGGGACTAGCAAAGACTAGGTATGGGAGTGTGTAAAGTATCAATTTGTGCATTTTATATATGTTAATTCATGCATGTTAAGAATTATAAAGTGCAAATATATATGTTCTAATGTGGAATTACAAGCAAATCATATTTTTAGACATATGCATGAATTAAGGATTAAATAGTCAATAATGCACAAATTTATCCTTTATTTAAGTAAACACCTAGTCAATAGCCCTTGTTTTAGACATGATTTTTATAATTCTTCAATATATGACTTTATATACATTGTATGATTGCCAAATCACTTAAATATGATGTTAAACTAAATAACTTTAAGTAATTCATGTATGCACATGTGAAAAAGTTGTGGACCAAAACCTTCTTAATTTGGCAACTTTCCATATATGGCAACTCATGTATGCATGTATATTATATTTGCATCATATGATTTATATTCAATGTATATGTGCATCCAACTTGGTTTTGAGTTTTATAGGTCAATAAATCATGAAATCAAGATGGATTAAAGAGGAAAAAACGTGGGCCATTAGATGTGACTTATTGGAGATCAAGCAACAATAGCCTATACTATGTAAAGTGCTTGGGCACTCAAGCATAGGCTATCTCCTCCTCTTCCAACACATTGCAGCTAGCGGTTCCAACTATTCTAGCATCTCCATCTGAAAAGTCCCATCTTCCCCTTGATCTTGAACAAGCTCCCTTCAAGAATGGTGAGCCTTGGCGTCTTCCCCTCTTCCTAGAAGACACCTTCTCTTCAATTCAGACGGCCATACGTTAGGATCTCCTTAGGCGTTGATCTTGGTGAATTGGGAGGCTTGTGTGACTGATTTGGAGTGGAGCAAAAGGTTAGGATCTTCAAGGTTGAGTCATCGGAAGCACCATTCTTAGACGTGGAAGCCAAAGTTGTGGGTCTTGGAGGCAAGATCTTGAGGACGTGCACCATTCTTCTTCAAGGCAACCCTAGAAGCTTCACTTGGACGTGCTACAGGTGGTGACAGCCCTGTGGAGCATTGATTTCAAGGACTTTCGGGAGTTATTGCTTGAAGAAACGTGGAAGATAAAAATCATACTGAAATTAAAGCTTTTGGTACCCAAATCATCTTAGGTCCAGTAGAGTTAGTCCTTAAAACATTAAATCTATTGCCTCTTGGCAGCCACATATGACTTGATCTTTGTTTGATGGCAAACACAGTGGTACCATCTCTATAAGATCGAAACACTCCACCACAATAAGGCCATATTTATTCTCATTTGATCGTTGAGATCCTATTATTTTATTTAATCTTTTTTGTCCTTGAGTAAATTTACATATAGTATCTTTCAGATCTGATATAGTAGTTAATAGATTTTTATTTTCATCTTTTAATTTACAGTTATCACAACTATACTTATCTAAATTTGATTTTAGATTTCTATTTTCAACTATAGTTGATTCTAATTCAGCAAATGAATTTTCTAAGCAATGATTTAATCTTTTAATTTCTTTCTTAAAATCTCTACACTTCACATATAAATTATCTACAGTAGATACAAGATTGTTTATGTCTAACTCATCATGCTCATTTTCTGAACTAGAGGAAGTAGAGCATACCTCTTGTGCTACAAAACAAACATTGGTTGCTGCTTCTTCTTCAGAATCTGATGAACAGCATGAAGAGCTACTGTCATCCCACGTAACTTTGAGAGTCATCTTCTTTTTGTCCTTCAATCTCTTCTTCTTATCTCCTTGATTCTCTTCTGTCTGAAATGGACAGAAGGTCTGTATGTGCCCTTGCCTTTTACATTTGAAACATGTAGGGACCGTTCTTTTAGAAGAGCTGGACTTATTCTTTTTCTTCATAAACCTTCTAAAGTTCCTTGCCAACAACATGATCTCATCATCGTCTGAGTTTAGAGCTTCCTCTGTGGATGGAAATGTCATTTCCTTTTTCTTTTCAGCTTTCTTTTCAACAGCTCATTCTTACTCTTTCCAGTCCTTCATCTAAGCTTCGTGGGCCAGAAGATTGCCCAACAGTTCTTCAACCGTGTAGTTGTTGAGATCCTTGGAATCTTGAATAGATGTGGACTTCTGTTTCCACTCAACAATTAAGCTCCTCAGGATCTTCTATACCTGTTCACGTGAAGAGAACTCCTTTCTCAAGCCTTTCAGACAGTTAATGATTTCAGTAAATCTAGAAAACATTTCAGTTATGTTTTCATTATCATTCATCTTAAACAGTTCTAGTTTTCTTAAAAGAATATTGATTTTTGTATCCTTGACTTGGCTTGTTCCTTCATGAGTAACTTGAAGGATTTTCCAAGCCTCATGAGCAGATTTACATGCAGATACCTTATTATATTGATCAGCGGTTAGTGCACAATAAATGGCATTCAGCCCTCTAGCATCCAACTAGATGATTTTCTCATCCTCCTCAGACCAGTTCGTCACATCACTGGTTGGAAGTGTAGTTCCAAGAACAACAGTCTTCCAGAGTTTAACATCTGAACTCCTAAGGAAGCACTCCATTCTATTCTTCCAATAGTTATAATTGGAACCATCGAATAAAGGAGGTCTGTGGATGTTTTGACCCTCAGCAAATTGAGCCATAAATCCAGATGGTTAAATCTTATGAAGGATTAACCTTGCTCAGATACCAATTGTTAGGATCGGTAGGCTCACCAAAGGGGGGGTGAATGGTGAAAGTGTGTAATTTTTAAAATTCTTTTAATGTTGAATCGAATGATTCAACAAAAATATAATGAGATGAAACTAATAATGCAGATCAACAGAAATAAGAGACACATAGCAAATTTTTAGGTGGTTCACCAATTTGGCTAGTCCACCCCCAAGATTCACTTGGGCTTCACTAATTGTTTCAACACTTACACACTTGCTTTCAGGTCAAAGCAAGAACCAACTACACAGAAGTTTTCAGGTCGAAACTTTAGTAAACCAACCTCTAGAGTTTTTAAGTCAAAACTCAAACCAACAACCGAATGTAGCTTTCAGGTTGAAGCCACGAACCAACAACTTTAATTCTTCAATCAGAGTTTTTGCGCACAGAGCTTTTTATGCAGTAGATCTTTGGAATATGCTTCACTATTTGCAGACTTGAGTGTAAATGGAATTTGGAGTGTAGCTTCCCATATCTCCGTTGTCTGTATTTTGTATATATACCTAATATGTACAACGATCATATTTTCCTCCAACGGATGTATTCTACTGTACTTGATTAGCCTCAAGTCCCAATACGGCAAGTGACCGTTCAGAAGATCGTTTCAAGATGACTTACCGATTTTCCTGTTTTTTCGGATAGTTAGTGTTTGGGTTTTCCCAGCACTACACTAGAAAAACTTGGATTTGTTACTTCTATTTTTACTTAGTTAATTTATCTTTATGCATATTCTTTCTTTTAGAAGTAAACAAACAACCATTAATACAATTTAGATATTAATTCCAATTTGTACTTTAACTGCAAGTGCATAGTGTCTATTGTATCAGTGTGCAAGTACAGGTCGATCCCATAGGGAATTGCTTACGAATTTAAGAAATGTTTGATTGTGAACAATTCAAATTTATATTCAATAAGCACTCTGTTGAGTTACAGTTAACTCAACGGACTAAGTTCGTTGAGTTATGGCTAATTCAACGGACTATCCTCATCGACTTAAGTTAACTCCACGAGCCTGTCTCTTCTTTATAATACTGTTATTTACAGAGGAATTCGGCCAACCATTGGGCGATTCCACAGATTGTAAATAACATCAATTAAGCTTTTTAATGCTAGTTAACATTGGATTTATCATTATGCAATACTAACATTCAGATGATTCAAATAGTAACCATTAAAATCTTTAAGTTTTTTTGTATGAACCAATTTCAGTAAATTGTAAAATTAAAACTAACATAAAACAATCATAAAACCGATACAAATAACATTAATCACGATACAACACTCAAATACAACATACAAACAAAGATAAATTGTTTTTGGTATTTTTGTTTTGATGTGAACATGGAAATGGGCGAAAGGTGAAATGTAAAGTAATCTCACTTGACAGTAAATACTTCCGACACTACTTGCAACGCGATTACACCACTGAAAATTAAACCACTTACAATTCTATCTCCTCTCCCTATAAAATCGTGAGTCTAGAATTGCAAGATGATCTCCTCTTCAACATACAGGCATCAACCTGAAGCCAAGGCTAAAAGCTTTACGATCTCCTGAAATATGAGTCGTCGCTTAGTGAAAATGTCTTCCCTTCCCGCGACGCGATCACTCCTCACAGTGGTTATCAGTCACTGTGTTTGGCTCGAAATCGACCCGACATCAGGCAAGTATCCTCACAGACCTCCGATGATTGGTGATTATGGTGGTGATAACGATGGTTGGTGTGATACTTCAGGGAATCGCCGATACTGTCTACAGAAAGCTCGGTGCTCCTCCTCTGTATACACTAGTCGTCCATCGATCACACTTTCTTCTTTTTTTCTTCTTTTCTTTTATATTTCTTCAGTAGTAACTACTTCTGCTTGAATGATCGGTTGGATTTCCTTCCTTCAGATCAACGGCGATGATTTCTTTCTTCCTACGCGATTGAATTCCTGCGTGATACATGCAAACGTGATTTTTCCTTCCAACTGTTTGTTCCTGCAACCGCTACAGTGGCATTTTGGAAAATAACTATAAAATACATGCAATAAAGAAATAAGCCGCTAACCTAATGTGTTACCTTAGTGTATATTCATGTAACTCAATGCGTACAGTTATGCTAACTTAACGAGTTATAACTTAAGTAAATCTACCAGATCTCGACACGTGTCAGTAGCAGTTTAAACATAAAATAACATTTCAGAGAGTTACAGGTCTAACTATCCAATGCTTAGATGCATTTTCGAATAGTTACAGCTAACTCACCGAAAGTTCACTTAAGACATTCATTCTGGTTTCGACACGTGTACATCTGGAAATAATAAAATATTCTCTCTAAACATAACTATTCGGCAATTTAAACATAACTATCCGATACATATTCGGTCTATTAAACATAACTGTTCGAATTTGTTCGGTATGTTAAACATAACTGTCCTAAATATCAGAAAATTCAGATACTTAAGAATTTCATAGCCTGCAACTTACCGACAGTTCATAAATGTACTAAATTAACATTAATTCCCCAAAATTAAGCAGATTCTTCAATTAAAGCATATAACAGTGCAATTATAACATAATGGCTTAATTCTCATATGATAAGCTAAATATTATGCAATTAACCATCATTTAAC
>JAZBRI010000028.1:0-50793 GCA_036874045.1 Cymodocea nodosa
TGTACTTGCATACAAATACAACAGACATTGTGCAATTGTAGTTAAAAATACAAATCAAGATGACACAAAACTTCTAGGATTAGATTGACACTACAAGATTTCGTAGAGAGTCAAAGGAATGACATTCAAGATAGAAAATCAGAAAACACGACTAGGGAGAAATAGTTAGAAAAGGAAGAGGCTGACCACTTCTTTTCTACAAAAGTTTTGGTAGATTTAAATGTCAGAATACCTGAAATAATGGAAATAAGAATATGAGTAGCTATTAAGACTGCTGTAAGTAGAGAAAGAGAAATCAGGCCAAATAATGAAGTTGCCCTAGAACTTATAAGACAGAAATCATGACTATGGTTTATACAAGAGATAGTTGCACATGCAAGGTTGCAACGAGAAGAGCAACAAAGAAAAGAACAAGCTGAAATGTAGGAAGAAGAAGAAGAACAACTAGGACCTTCAAATCAACAAAAAGAAAGAGAAGCTGAAGTGCTAGCTATTGCAGTAGAACAACCTGGACCTTCAATTCCACCACCTAGACTATTAGAAAAAGTGGTATTTATGGATATATAATAGCTAGTAGACCTGATATTATGTTTGTTGTGTGTGCTTGTGCTAGATTTCAATCTAATCCTAAAGAATCACACTCAATTACTGTTAAAAAAATATTTAGATGTATACAAGGAACTAAAAATTTCAGATTGTATTATTCTAAGGATAGTTCAATAGATCTAATAGGATATACTAATGCTAATTATGCAGGATCTAAATCTGATAGAAAGAGTACCAATGACACATGTCAATTATTGGGAAATAATTTGGTGTCATGGTTTAGTAAAAAGCAAAACTGTGTAGCACTTTCAACCATTGAGGCTGAATATATTGTTGCTCCATTGTGTTGCACTCATATTCTATGGATAAGGCAAACTTTAGAAGATTTTGGATTATCTTATGATACAACGGAGATTTATTGTGACAATAGTTTTACAATAAATCTTTCCAAAAATCTTGTATTACACTCTAGAGCAAAATATATAGAGGTTAAACATCATTTTCTAAGAGATAATGTAATTAAAAGAAAATTTAAATTAGGATTTGTGTCTAGTAAAAATCAATTAGTTGATATATTTACAAAACCTCTAGATGAAAATACATTCTGCAGTATAAGATTAAATTTAGGTATTTGTAGGATTTGTGATGTGTAAAATGATATATATTGTTGATGATGTTATTTACCTCATAGAAATTATATACTTATCATAAATATCTAAGTAATGTCTAAACTATTGCATAAGATACTATGTATTTACGATAAAATTATTGTAGTATCTTATTGATTTTACTTATTTTTTTAAGTTTATTGGTTTTTAAAATTTTAAGTGGAAATGCCAATGAAAAACTTTAAATACCTTTGAAATCCTAAAATTTTGATTAAGTGTTTTCTTTGGGTCAATGAAAGTGTATATGATCAATGTAGGATCGTATGGCTACACAAGAGGGGGGTGAATTGTGTTTTTCAATATTTTCGAATATAATTGAAACTTTAAAACTCAAAAACAAGTCGAGACACTGTTTTCATAAAATCATTTTTATTCAAGGTTTCAATTACAATATACAATTCAATTCTCCTTAGAAATTATAGATGCAATTATATATCGATACCAAGTTTCATCTATACAATTTCAAAACTACAAATAGAGAAAACTAATTTGTGGAATTTAAAACATTTCTCCCTATTTGAGATCTTTCTTCTTCTTCTTCTCTTTATTCTTCAGCAATTCTTCAATGATGAATATCTTGTCTTTTTATGCTTCACCGAATTTGCTTTCTTCTGATACTTTAAATCTTTAGTGACGTAAATCTAACATTTTCTGCTTTACTGAATTTTCTTCCATCTGATACTTCAAATCTTCAGTGACATATATCTTACCTTTTTATGCTTCACTGAACTTTCTTCCACCTGAGAGCTTTTCCCCAAAGAGGTGTTTTTGATCCCTAAAAAAATTTTTCGTTTGATGTGTAGGGATAGTTTAATCTCTAAAAAGATTTTTCGTTTGATGTGTAGGGATAGTTTGATCCACAAGAATTCTATACCTTTTATACTGTATCTTCATTTCATGCATATCCTCCACATTTAATCACTACCAGTTTTCCACTTCTTCATGTATTTTCTTTTTCCTTCATCGAAATACACACGTTCTGACCCACACTTACATTTTGAATTTTCTTTAATTATCAATCTTGGATCTCTAAAAAATTTCTTGCAAAATAAACTTTCTCTTCCAAAATTTTTCATCAAGTATAATAAGAAGTCGTTACTTTAATGGTAACTAAATGAGTAATACAAGTATATATATAACTTAATGTTTCTAGCTTAACGAGTTCTTCATGTGCCAACTCACGTGACAAGTACTGTAGCTAACTCAACGAACTATCTCCATGGTGTTACAGATAACTCAACGAACTATCTACGTTGTATTACGATAACTCAACGAACCAGTAATAAACAAATGTTTTTATAATAAGAATTTTACCACGTGCAAAAATAACAACTTAAGTTTCTAACGCTAACCTAATGTGTTGCCTTAGTGTTCAATATAGCAATTCAATGCGTTTAGTTATGTTAACTTAACGAGTTAAATATGTGCACCTCACGTGATACAATATAACATTCGTAACTTATAATACGTGTACAACACTAACTTAACGAGTTTGTCTCTTCTTTTACTCACTAACTTAACGAGTTCTCACGTGACCTATTTTAACCTTTAAGCCTCTAACTTAACGAGTTGTCTAAACGTGCACTGTTCATGATACAGAAAATATAACTTTAAAACATATCATGCTTTTCAATAGAAACACATGTTAACTTAACGTTTAGTTAAATGAGAAATTAATGCAATGAAATGACTAGTTATTAACTTAGTATAATTTCAGATCCAATACAGACAAATATTTATATCAGTAAGCTTTTTCTGTATTAATTGATATACTTTAATTTCCTTTCACAAGCAATAGTAATTGAGCAAATATAATTATTTTTCATTCAGCACACATCATCAAAACAAAATACTCAACAATAAAGAATGTGATTGACTTGATTGATTAAACTTGTAGAATAATTTATATGTAAATCATATTAAACTACTAGTCAAAAGTATGAGCTTATTGAAATTGATTCATATTTTCAGTAAAATCATAAAAGTAAAAATTGTATGAGATTTGTGCATTATTGCATTTGTATAAATGAAATACATATATATTGTGCTTAAAATAAAAAGTGCTTACAAAGTGAAAATCTTTGATAGTTTATTGATCAGTTTGATCACGAGCCTCTTGTACTTGAGTAGATAGGTATGTAAGGATTGTTGTTCTGAAAAAGGACTCTTTAAATCTAGCAAACTAAGGTCCTGATCAGACTTGGGATTGTTGACTAAAAGCTCATTATACAAGTACATTAGAAAGCTTGTATATGATTCAAGCTTTTCAAACTAACTTTTAAAGAAAATTTATTTATATTTATTATTTTGAAAAAATAAAAGTTGTTTCATTAAATACAAATATCTTTGAATCGAATATAATTTTTACCAATATGACTATTGATTTTTTAAATCTAAACTAGTACTTTTGAAAGTCTTTATTTAAGATACATTTCTTTATTCTTCTTGTGTTAATCATATTAAGTTTAAAGTTATGTTTTGATTCATATATAGTTGGAGTTTATTCTAAAAATCATTCTTGATAAATTCAGGATAATAGAAGTTTCTGAAAAATTTAAAGTATAATTATAATTAACACCTATCTTATACAAGTATATTTTGTATGTTATTGAATATATTTGAAGTATATTTGTAGGGGGAGGAATAACAATATCTAAAATAGATTAATATCACTTAGAATATAAACCTTAGTTAATTTGAGTTTAGTCCTCTTAAAATCTTGAAGAAACAATTTAAAGGATGAACAAACTGTTTTAGGTATATAGTAAAAATATTAGAATAGTTTATAGTGTTCTCGAGATAATATTTTCAGTAAGTTACTTATAAATTGTAAGTTGTTTATGGAAGCTTTCTGTTGAAAACATTCGAAACACGCTTTTTAGTTAAGTATACTAATTAGACGTTATGTTATGTAAGGTAACGTATAAAATTCCTTTAGATAGTGTTTTACTCATTAGGTTAGGTAACTCAACAAGTTATGCTTAAATTTTTGGGTACCTTGATTGAATAAAGTTTATTCAATATTAATTTAAAACCCAAACTCGACTAAAAGACTCGTTTAGTTATTGCTACAGAAACCCTATTTAAATACTTATTACACTAGAACTGAGGTTATCTTGTAACATCTTTCTAAAAATCTTTCTCGCTTGTTTGTTGCTCTTATAACCACCTATGATGATGTATTCAAAGTTCTACAAAGGGCATGGTAGAGGAAAAGGAAGAGGTAAAGGAAATGCAAGAGGAAAACAAATAGATAAAGATAAAGTTCCACGTTCATGGTTTAAAAAGATACTTCAAGTTGACAAAAGGTTAGCTAAAATATACAATGAATATTTCTTTTTTGAAGAAATTCTTGATGAAGTTTGGTTAGAACTTAAATATACTATTGAAAGTATACAATATATGGACATTAGAAGTAAATTTGACAGAGTATCATATGAAATGTGCTGAGATAGTATTTTTAGTATAATATGCACAATACTTGGAAAAAGGAATAGGTTCATCAAATAAAATTCCTCAAACACCTATAACTAGAACACGACTTACATCATTTGAGGAAGAGCATGATTCTGCTATACCTACTCCTTTATTTGCAAAGGAAAAATAGACAAATATTGTTGTAAATCAAGAAAAAGTTAAAGGTCTTCGAAATACATTAGTTATAGAAAGTGCCTTAGAAGAACTAAAAGTGAAAACTTTTTTGGAACAAATGCATAAGAAAGTAGGAATGATTCAAGAAGAAGAACATCTGACTTGTTACAAAAGGAAAAGAGTTAGAAAAATGAAATAAAAGGAAATTATTTCTCAGGAAACAAATCTAGTTGAAAAAGAAAAATTAGATGAGAATTTAATTCCAAAGGACAATGTATGTCTAGTGTTTATGTTGGAAAACTTATTTGATTTATTTTTATGCTTATATTAATAAGTTCTTTCAAAAGTAAACAAACAACTTTTCACACAAATTAGTTATTAAGTCCAATTTGTATTTTTAACTACAAGTGCACAGTGTATATTGTATTTGTGTGCAAGTACAGGTCGATCCCATAGAGATTGAGCAAGAATTATGTACTATTTTGATTTTTATATTAGAGTTTATATGTGTTCAGTTAAGCACTCTGTTGAGTTATGTTTAGGTTGTTTGATTTATTTTTATGCTTATATTAATAAATTCTTTTAGAAGTAAACAAACAACTTTTCACACAAATTAGATATTAAGTCTAATTTGTATTTTTAACTGCAAGTGCATAGTGTATATTGTATTTATGTGCAAGTACAGGTCGATCCCATAGAGATTGAGTAAGAATTGTATACTATTTCGATTTTTATATTAGAGTTTATATGTGTTCAGTAAAGCACTTCGTTGAGTTATAGTTAACTTAATGGACTTAGTTCGTGGAGTTATGGTTAACTCAACAGACTAACTTCGTGAACTTAAGTTAACTCCACAAGCTTACCTTTCTAGTTAAATATTGCTATTCACAAAGGAATTCAGCCATCCATTGGGTGGTTCCATAGAATGTAAATAACATCAATTAAACTTTATAATGTTAGTTAATTTGAGATTTGTCATTAAGTAACACTAACATTCAGCTATTTCAAACAGTAACCATTAAGATTTTTAGTATTTTGTACGAATCAATTTTAGTAAACAATAAAACTATTTTCTATTTTCTGAATCAAACAAACATAAAACATTGACATTACTAACAATGATAACATTAATCATGATACAAAACAAATAATACAACACTTTAATACAAAATGTAAACACAAATAATCAATTACTTTTGGTATTTCTATTTTGATATGTTCTTGAAGATGAGAGAAAGGTGAAATGTAAAAATCTCTATCGAGAGTAAGAACTTCTATCACTACATGCGACACGATTACATCACTGAAAACTTAATCACTTACAATCTTGCCTCCTCTCCCTATAGAATTGTGAACCAAGACTTGTAAGTTGATCTCCTTTTAGTATATTGGCATTAACTCAAAACCAAGGTTAAAAGCTTTACGATCTCTTGAGATATGAGTCAATACTTGGTGAAAACAACTTCCTTTCCTGTGATGTGATCACTCCTCATAGTGGTTTTTAGTCCTCATGTTTGGCTTAGAATCGACCCAACATCTAGAAAGTATCCTCATAGACCTCCGATGGTTGGTGATTTTAGTGGTGTTGTGGAGCTTTAGGGAATTTCTGATGCTTTTTGCAATTAGCATGGTCCTCCACACACACACTCCACAATTTTTCTCTTCTTTTATATTTCTTTTAGTAGTAACTACTACTTAAATGATCAATTGGATTTCTTTCATTCATATCAACAATGGCAATTTCTTCTTCATTTCACGAGTTAATTCCTGTGTGACATGTGCAATCGTGGTTTTCCTTCATATTGTATCTTCTTGTAACTCTTCTAGTTCTTGCACCTGCAAAACACATGATTGAACAAGAAAACTTACTTGTTCATTAGTCACTTTATAAAACTCGAACAATTATCCATTCATGCATATAAAAACTCAAACAGTTATCTAACTCTTCGATTTTTTCATTACTGAACACACATGAAAAGTACATGAAAACTTAAAACATTAAAACACACGTGTAGATAACTTAACTATATGAGTTTTTTAACATAACTCTTTGACTAAAATGAAATGTTAACTATCTGAAAGTTTATATTTTCTATTCTACATAACACTAACACAACACGTTACCTTAGTGTATGTGCAAGTAACTCAACACGTATAGTTATGCTAACTTAACGAGTTAAACATGTGTAGCTCACGCAACATAATAAAGCATTTAATTCAACACATGCATAATTCTAACTTAACGAGTAAAAGGATATTTCGGATACTTACAAACCATAACTATCTAATGTTCAAACACATTTTGGATAGTTACTACCTAACTTACCAAAAATCCACTGAAGTCATGTATTAAGGTTACAGCACGTGTACTCCAAGAAATAATAAAATATTCTTTAAGTGTTTAAAATATAACTATCCACTACATGAAATGTAACTCTCTGAAATAATAGAAAATTCAGAACTTAAGAATTTCAAAGCCTGTAACTCACCGATAGTTCAAAAATATACTTAATTAACGCTAATTCCCTAAAATTACGTAGATTCTTTCATTAAGGCGTATAATAGTGCAATTATAACATAATAGCTTAATTCTAATATAATAAGCTAAATATTATGCAATTAACCATTATTTAACCCTTAATATTATGCACTTTTTCATTTTAAACACTTCCCCTATACTTAACTTTTGCTAGTCCCTTAGCAAACTACTAAGATCTAACTAGTTGGTCTTTCTAAAGTGATAGAACTAATTCTTCATTTTGTATCTTCAGAATACATAGATTAGATTAATGTAAAATATTCTGTATTAATTCAGTAATCTAATTTAACATTGTTTTCTTCTCTCCAACTTGCAAATATATTTAAAACGTATGTAAATTACATACAAAATATACTAGCATCACATAGGTGGTAATTATATTATCATTTTTTTCTTTTCAAACATCTGTTATCTTGAATTTCCCAATATGATTTCTAGAATAAATTTCAACTACATGCCAATCAAAACACAATTCAACTCAATATGATTAAAACAAGCAAAATAATGAATTGTATCTCAAATAAACAACTTCAAAAGTCTAATTCTAGATTCATACTTTAGTAATCATAGATAACAGAAAATATACTCGATTCAAAAGACATATGTATCTTCACAAAACACTTTTATCTTTTTAGAATAGTATATGAATATTTTTACTTTAAAAGTTAATTTGAAAAGTTTGAATCATCCAAGAGCTTTCTAGTATACCCATGTATCAAGCTTTTTGTCAACAATCCTAGATCTAATTAGGATCTTAGGTTGCTAGATTTAAAGTACTTTTTTAGATTAACAATTCTTACATACTTATCTGCTCAAGTACAAAAGGCTTGTGATCAAACAAATCAATAAACTCTCAAAGTTTTTCTCTGTTTTTCTTCTTTTTTCTTTTCAACACAATATATATATGTATTTCATTAATACAAATGCAATAAAACACAAATCTCATATAGTCCTACTTCTATAATTTATTGAAAACATGAATTCATATCAATAAGCTCATACTTTTTCTATAGTTTAATAAGATTTACACATAAATCATTCTACAAGTTTAATCAATCAAATTAAATGTATCCTTGATCATATATATTTCATTTAATCTAAAAATCAACATTTCAACTCTTTAAGAATTTCATATAATTTCTTGAGTCTTCTAATTTTTTTTTTTTAAATCATGAAACTGTTAAACACATAAAATTCAGTAAAAACATAAGATACTATATCTAGATTTGTATTAATAGTAAAATTATGTAGCATCTTATATAAGATTCTAAATATAATATTCAAGTAGTTACAATTCTTAAAAATTTTACAATTTCAATTGTCGAATAGTTATAGGAAATTTCGGTTAGTTACAGCAAATTCATAAAACAAAATATTTTCAATTTTCATAGAAATTTGAAGCACAATCCTAATTCCTCTAATTAACAAGATTACTTGGATTTTAATCTAATTACCTCCCCCCCATACCTACATTTTGCATTGTCCTCGATGTAAAAGATTTTATAGTAAATACAGTAAATGTTAGTAGGCATAAATATTGTTTCGTTGACTTAGTACCTAACTCAACGGACTTAATTTGTTGAGTTAATGAATAACTCCACGAATTGTTTTTGAATCTAAATTTAGGATAAATAATCAACTACATACCTTGTTCTTTGTAACTCTTTCAATATCTTCCAACTTTTGATTCTAAAAAACTTTTCATTCACAAATAAAAGCAAAATATATAACAAAATAACAGTTAACAACAAAACTTAAATTGTTAAATTAGTGTCTTGTGTGGAACCCAAACTCTTATGCCTTTGGTGGCACACAAGTAAGCTAGTTAGTTTCCCAAAATAGATACCAACAAACTAGATTGATATTTTTGTTTGTTTGTTTGTTTTTTTTTCTAAATATAAATGCAAAATACACACAACATTAAAATTACAAAATCACAATTTAAGAACATGATTGAAAGTAGTGACAAATGGAATAAACGTGTTAGTCGAAACAAAGTTTTAGACATAATTCTTCTTGCTATTAATTCTATTTGAATGCAATTTGCTCTCTTTTTTAACTTGTAAACTTGTAGTATGTTATCGATGCTAAATACAAGTATATTACCATTAATAAATTGAAATGTAGAAAGGGATCCTCTTTTGTTCCAAGATAATGTAGTTGTTTCTATTTCTACATATATTTCAATATATTCCTCTTCCCACTTCCATTCATTTAGGTCTTTCATAATCCATATTTGAAATTTCATTAGTTCATCTCACCATCTTACTAAACACAGTGTAGGGTCATCATATTCATTATACCATACTCCTAATTGAATTTTACCATGTTCTACAAATGGTGGTTCAGCTTATCATTAGGCATAGGCAATATTTTTATAAAGTTATCATCATAACTATCTATGCTTACTATGTATAAATCAAATCTAAATGCAACTGATATATCCATGACTAAATATATATATCCATCAAGTATTACATGTATATTGTTAACTAATGCTTTTTGTCCTAGATATATCACAATATTTTCATTCCAAGATCTATTCAGAAAATTATACACACTTAAACATAAATCCTCATCCCAATTTCCTGTTGGTCTCCAGTAATACAATTTTTTAGAAATGGTCGAATTTTTATCAGAAAATGTTAAAGTTGACCCACAATTCTCAGTTAGTACTTCAAATCTATTAGGCCTTCCTATATTTCATTCTTCTTTAGTGATAGGATTTCTAATCAAAATATCGAGTAACAGAATAGCATACCTTGGTTTGGTTTTGTAAATAATCAATCATTCATCTATCCCCATAATATGATCTATTCCTTCTAATGTATTTGGTGAAATCTGAATCGTTTCTTCCATCTTCAGATATTCATAGCTGATTGAATTACGATTAAATGACTTCCATAAAAATCCATCTCTAATATTAGTCATCTTTGCAACTTGTAGTCCATGAAAATATTTTTCTCTAACACATTCTTTAATTTCTTTCAACACACTACACAATCTATACAGATCTTTAGCTGATAAGTTACTCAGTACTTCCCTTAGTGCATCTAGTGGTAATTTCATCAATTCCATCTATTGTGATTCTATATAACATAAACAAAATTTTAAATAGAGATAAAATTAACATAGCTACTTATATACCTTCGTGGAGTTAGGTCATAACTCAACGGACTAAGTTCATTGAGTTAAGTAATAACTCTATGATATTACTAACTATAATTAAACTTTCATTTTCTTTTCTTTTTATATTTTTCTACTTACTATATTATACATAGTTGCTAACAATTATACTACCTCATTCAGCTTCCCTCTCATAGGAGGTATCAATTTCATTAACAGTTCTATTCACAAGGTTAGGTATTGCTTGCATTGGCAATCCTCTAGTAGGTCTAACTTCTATTAATTCCTTCTATCTAGGTGGTATATTTTTATTCATATTTTGATTCTGAATGGTAGTATTTCCAAATACATAATCTAGACGATTGTTTAATTAGAGAAGTTAGAAAAGATAATTCAACAATTGAATAATGGTATAAGCAAATTGAACAAGGATATAACTCAATTAATTCTTCATAAATTATATTTTTGTCATTTATATTTTCTTCTCCCTAGAAATTGTTATTTCTCCAAGATAGGTTCAGGTGATTTCTCCAATTAGGGTTATAAGAATTTCCAAAGTTATCTTTCTGGTTTCTAGAATAAATAATATCTAAGTCATTAATATTTGCATTCTTTTCTGCTAATTTTTGATTTAATGATAACTCCTCTATTTTCTTTGTTAACTTAGTTAATTTAACTTCAAGCATAGTGCTTGAATCTATTTCATGCATTCCCCTTGGTAATATTTTTTTATCTGTAATAGCCTTAGTTGAGTTTTCCCACTGAGTAGTTCTTTTTGCAAAGTTTTCTAAATATGTCCATCATTCTTCACTAGACAGTTTTAAAAATCCATTCTAATAAGTATATTTTAATAAAGATTTAGTTGAAACATCTATACCTTCATAAATTATACCTATTAATTGTGTTTTACTCATTACATGATATGGACATTGAGTTAGTAAATCTTTAAATCGTTCAAAATATTTTCAAAATGATTCTCCCTATTTTTGACTACACATTAATATTTCCTTTTTCTTTTTAATTGTTTGATGTGTTGGATAATATGTTTCTAGAAAAATAGAGTAAAATTCAATCCATGTAAAAATTGAATCAAGCGATAGAGTATATAACCATCTCTTAGCTATGTCTTTTAAAGCAAAAAGAATATATTTAAGTTTAATAGCATCAATACTCATGCTCGGCATTTTCATCATTTGACAAACTTCATTAAATTCTCTAAGGAAATAATAGGCATCTTATCTTTCTAATCCATGAAAGTGTGGCAATTGACTAATATAATTAGATTTCAATTCAAACCTATCTTCCTCAAAGTTTGGCAATCAAATACATGAAGTTTCATCAACTAATTCAGGATATAGAATTTCCCTTAATGGTTTTTCTACTCGAGCAACCATATCTTTGTTCTCCTTTAAAGAAAGGTTAGCTACACCCTTAAGAATTTTGTTAAAGTCCAATTCAAAAAATATTTCAGTACGCCTCTGTGTTGAATAATCTTGTGTAGGTGTTATTACTAATCGTTTAGTGCTAGGAGAGCGAGTTCATGTGCTCATAAACTCTTAATCATAAAGTAATAATTGTAAATGATTAATTACATACCAACCTAAAGCTTTGTTCTAAGTAAATAATTGTTAACAGATGAAGTTGAATCAGCTACTTCTCCTTCCAATTCCCTAATGAATTTTCTTTTCTTTCCCTAAGTGCTGGTAACTAGTAAATAACATTCTGTTCTATATTTATAATGCACGTTCATAAGGCAAATAAATCTTGTTGCAAGAATGTGTCTTGTAACGTGTAGTATGGTTCTTATTTTTATTGATACGTGTTCCACTTCTAATTTCAAATTTTAGTAACTCCTAAACCTATAAAGTTTCGTTCGTAGCTAAAAGAATAACTATTATACTAACTCCACGAACTAACCTTGTTGAGTTACACATAACTCAACAAACTAGCCTCAATTACTATTCCTAACTCAACGAACTAATCTCGTTGAGTTATAGCTAACTCAACGAACTAGCTTCGTCTCTTATTTGCTAACTCCATGAACTAACTTCGTTGAGTTATAGATAACTCAATGGAGTGACCTTATATTTTAATATTAACCTTATGGAGTTAAAGTTAACTCCACGAACTAACCTCATTGAGTTAACATTTAGCAAATTTTCCTAAAAACTTACTTCTCATCTTAACTTCTATATATTTTTTTCTTCTCCTACATTTTATCAACTTAAATAAAGTTAAATACATTACATTAATGCAGTGTTCCAATTTAAACTCATTTAAATATGAACATTATATGCATATTTAACTTATAGTTCATTTCCTATTATGTAAAATTTAGAGTTTCTGCAATTTGTAAACATATTTTGGTGTTTCTTAAATAATCGTGCCTTTAAGCACATCTTTCATTCAATTCAATTTCTTTTAAAACAGTCCTATAATGCTTCAAACATATATATAGATTAGAATTTCAATATAGCTTTAAATCATTCATTCACAACATTAATTTAGAAGCATCTTGCTATTCAAACATTCATATATATAAATAGTTTACAATTACAATCAATCTGATATTTTTCAATACAAGTAGATGAATAATACATTTAGTCTTTCTTCCTTAATTCATCTACTTCCTTCTAGAGCTTCTTTAGTTGTTGCTCTAATTGATTTATATGTTTTACAACTCTTATAATGTCTCTAGAAGGTAATTTCAATAACCATAACAATAGAAATATCAACAACATTATAATTTCTATATTTCTTCACTGAAATGGCTCTAGATCTTATCCTCTTAAGTGTCCATTTCATGAAGTCAATTCCATCCACCATCAGTAGTGGAATTAAATCTCCATAAAATAACTTTTTTTTACTAACTTTATCTTTGATATGAAGACTTAACACCAATTAACTTGAATTTTTTTACAATTGCATACATGGCCCATTTGACAAATTGACTCAATTCTATATCATGGTCATGTTTTTGATAGACATTTTTAACTAAAATGTTTGCGACCAGGTGTGCTTTCGCATTTAAATACTTCAGTCTGTTCAGTAATGGCACACTAGGATTGATGGCCAAACATTGCTTGATTTCTTGTTTTGTTTATTTAGTTGCAATTGTATTTTCCAAAATTTCAATTCCTTCATTTTTCAATCCAAAAATGCTATGGAGAAGCTCAATTGTTATCTGGATATTAACTTTTTCTATGTTTGCAATTAATTTTCCTTCTTCCTCTCTTAAATTTGCATAAAAATAGGGCACTAAGTTTTCATAAACTACATGTTCTTTTTTCTTTGGAATAAATTCTAGTAAGCCCTGGAATTCAAATAAATCTTTAATCTCCTCTATTCCAGTCCAATTTACTGGCCTACTGTAAATGATATCATACCCCTTTATCTCTTGATACTTGTTGTATGCTTTCTCACTTCAAAAGTGAACTTCATTTAGAATAGTTGCTTCAAATGGGTCAAGAATTTGGATTTGTTGCTCTAGAGGGGTTTGTTCTTGAATTTCTTCTTCAAATTGTTGAGCTTGTTGTAATTGTTGTTGACAATAATTTAGAGATTCATACCTTTCAATTCTGAAATGTGGTGGAGAGCCTGTAGAACTTTCCACACTTTTATCTTGTATTTTCTCCATAAGTTGTTGAAGAGTTTCATTCTCTTCAAAGGAATCTATCGAATTCTTTTCTTCTTGTTCAGCTTCCTACTCAACTTCTTCCCTTTCTTCTTCCTCCTCACTACCAATCTGCATTGTTACTATTCTTTCTAATTCTATGGTAGATTAGGATAGAGTTACGAGCACAGTATATTCTACCCTAACTTCAGCTTCTAATTCTTTAGGTTGCAAACTAATTTCAACCTATTTTTCTTCTTTTCTTTGCTTCTGCTCTTAATCTTCTTCTTCTGATAGCAAATCTACAAAAATGAGCTCTTTATGCCCTACTATATACATTATAGGCTCAAATTTAATTTCTTCTTGATCCTTAGGCACCTTTTCCTTTCTTTTTCTTCTTTTTAATAGTTGTGCCTGATCTTCTTCTTCTTCTTTTGACACTAAGTCAACAAAAATGGGCTCTTAAGCCCCTCGAGCCATAGGTACTGACTCTTCCTATTTCACTTTTTCTATAGTTACTAGTCTCGAAGGACCAACTTGAACTTCTCTTGCAATTGTTGTTCTAACTGCTTCTTGGTGTTTTTCCACCTTAATTTTATATTGGGCCTTCAACTTTTCTTCATCCCATTTTTTCTTTATGGTAACATATAGAATATATGCCTTGGCCATAACCATTTCCTCACTATCTCCTTGGTCTTTTGCTGCTTTGACCAAGCTAGCAAACTCCTTGTCTTCTTCTTCAATTCTTGGCTAAGCAAATGTAACTTGTGGTAATGGTTCAATTAGTGGAATTGAAGGTACCAACTGCTGCTCTTCTTCTTTAGGCATTTCTGCTTACTCTTTTTCTTGTTGAACAATCAGTTTTGTAACTATCTTTCTTATAAACCACAGCCATGTTTTCCTTCTTATAAGTTCTAGGGCAACTTCATTGTTTGGCTTGATTCTCCTTTCTCTATTGACAGCTACTTCAGTAGCTACTCGTATTCTTGTTTCTATTATTTGAGATATTCTAACATTCAAATTTACAAGCCTTCTTGTAAAGAAAAAGAGGTTGTCATCTACCTTTTTGAGTTACTTTTCTCTAGTAGTATTTTTGATCTTCTGCCTTGAATGTCATTCCTCCAATTGTCTAAGAAACTCTATAGTGTCGATCTGATCCCAGAAGTCTAGCATCATCTTGACCTTCGTGGTATTACGGAATGGAATCGCTTTGATCTCTACTGTTCTAAGTTCTAAATGATTTCTATGGATAATGCCTCAAAATCCTAAGTTTTAGTATAAATAAACCCTAAGTTTTTGGCAGGTAATCAGGTCATTTCTCGTGCAATCTATCACTAGTCATATATATTACTCTGTGGAGTTACGATTAACTCTATAGACTAAGTCTGTGGACTTACCTTAAGTGCTTCGTTGAGTTACAGTTAACTCAATAGAGTAAGTTTGTTGAGTTAAGCTTAACTTAATAGACTTCCTGTAAAGTTATAACTAATAAAAATACTTATAATAATAATTTTTAATTCGGTTAAGACTGAAAAATCTCTAATCTAACTAACTCTTAATTTTTCACTTTCCTTTTCGGTCAAACCATTTCATTTCCTCAATCAAACCAAAATTTATACAATTTTTTCTTCTTCTTCCAATTGAACTGATACTATGCTTCTGTAGAATCGACACTTTTACTTAATATAATATATATATATATTTATGTTTTTATGTTTCGGTCAAATTGATGGATCCTTTTAGTGTGACCGTAACACTATTTTTCTTTTAATATATGTCTCGGTAAAATTGATAATTTCTTTTGGTTGAACCGTTACTATATTTAAAATAAGTTTTTTTTTCATATTTTTTACTTAATAAAGCTCGAGTAGTCCTCTACTCTTACTTCTTCTATAATTCCAAAGGAACTTTTTGTAAATTTCAGAATAGGTCTAAGTCTTTATCCATTTACTTTAAATATATTTTGATTTTTATGATATTCAATTTCAATAACTCCATAGGAATAAATATTTTGAATTATGTAAGGTCCTACCCATCTAGATCTTAATTTTCACGAATGGTTATGAAGTTTAGTCATGTAAAGATATATTTATTGTCCTATTTCAAAAGTTTTTGGAATAATTTTCTTATCATGCCAAAACTTCATTTTCTATTTTTCTTTTACAGTTTTCGAATAAGCTTCATTCCTATTTCACTGGTATTTTCTTTTATTTGTATGTCTTGCAAATTATGCAAATCTTCAACATTAAAGTTTTCATTTATGTTTTCCTTTTGCATAACTTAAAATTTCATTGTTAATTCATCCAATACTTTTAGCTTTCTTTCCAAATCATTTAGTTTCATTGCATTCAATTTTTGATCAATTCTTATTATGATTTTTTTATTTCATATATGATATCAATTTTAGGTTCTGAATATTCTTCCCTATAATTTAATTGATTGACTTCTTATTGTTGACACATGTATTGTTGTAGTTTGTTCATGTTTTGCTCTAAACTACATTCAAGGCTGTCATATCTATCCCAAACTTCCTTGTCTCTCAACAAATTACTCGTTCTAAACTGACCATTAGTTGGGTAAACTATAAGATTCTCATACTCAATTTTATTATATTGAATATAATTCATTTTTTGTTCATGTGATATAATCATCTACAATCGTCTCAATTTCAAACAATCAGAAATGTCATGACCTTCCAAATTGCAGAATTCACATATGCTAACTACAAGTTTTAGAAATCTTTGAGCATAAGCATGTCATGTTCTCAATTTTATAATAAAAACACACAACACTCCATCTAATATTAAAACAAAACAGCACTCACAATTACTTAGCTTCTCAATCCCTAGCAATGACACTAGAAAAACTTGTTTAGGTTGTTTGATTTGTTTTTATACTTATATTAATAAATTCTTTTAGAAGTAAACCAACAACTTTTCACACAAATTAGATATTAAGTCCAATTTGTATTTTTAACTACAAGTGCATAGTGTATATTGTATTTGTGTGTAAGTATAGGTCGATCCTATAGAGATTGAGTAAGAATTGTGTACTATTTTAATTTTTATATGTGTTCTGTTAAGCACTTCATTGAGTTATAGTTAACTCAATACACTTAGTTTGTGGAGTTATGGTTAACTTAACGGACTAACCTTGTGGACTTAAGTTAACTCTTCGAGTCTACCTTTCCAGTTAAATATTGCTATTCATAAAGTAATTCGGCCATCCATTGAGTGGTTCCACAGAATGTAAATAACATCAACTAAGCTTTGTAATGTTTGTTAATTTGAGATTTTTCATTAAGTAACACTAACATTCAGCTATTTCAAACAGTAACCATTAAGATTTTTAGTATTCTATACGAATCAATTTTAGTAAACAATAAAACTATTTTCTATTTTCTAAATCAAATAAACATAAAACATTTACATTACTGACAATGATAACATTAATCACGATACAAAACAAATAATACAACACTTTAATACAAAATGTAAACACAGATAATCAATTATTTTTGGTATTTTTATTTTGATATGTTCCTAAAGATGAGCGAAAGGTGAAATGTAAAAATCTCTATCGATAGTAAAAACTTCTGTCACTACATGCGACGTGATTACACCATTGAAAACTTAATCACTTACAATCTTGCCTCCTCTCCCTATAGAATCACGAACCAAGACTTGTAAGTTGATCTCCTCTTCGATATACTAACATCAACCTGAAACCAAGGCTAGAAGCTTTACGATCTCCTAAGATATGAGTCGGTGCATGGTGAAAATGGCTTCCCTTCCTATGACGCGATCACTCCTCATAGTGGTTGTCAATCATTGTGTTTGGCTCAAAATCGACCCGACATCTAAAAAGTATCCTCACAGACATTCGATGGTTGATATTTTGGTGGTTTGGAGCTTCAGGAAACTTTTGACGCTTTCTACAATTAGCATGGTCCTCCACACACACACTCCACAATATTTCTCCTCTTCTTTTATATTTCTTTCAGTAGTAATTGCTTCTACTTAAATGATCAGTTAGATTTCCTTCATTCATATCAACGATGGTGATTTCTTCTTCATTTCATGAGTTAATTCTTGCGTGATACGTGCAATCGTGGTTTTTCTTCATATTGTATCTTCTAGTTCTTGCACCTACAAAACACATGACTAAACAAGAAAACTTATCTGTTTGTTAGTCATTTTATAAAACTCGAATAGTTATCCATCCATGTGTATAAAAACTTAGACAGTTATCGAACTCTTTGATTTTTTCATTACCGTACGTACATGGAAAACACATGAAAACTTAAAACATTAAAATACACGTGTAGATAACTTAACTATACGAGTTTTTTAATATAACTCTTCGACTAAAATGAAACGTTAACTCTTTGAAAGTTTACATTTCCTATTCTGCATAACACTAACATAACGCGTTGCCTTAATGTATATGCAAGTAACTCAACGCGTATAGTTATGCTAACTTAACGAGTTAAACATGTTCAGCTCACGTGACATAATAAAGCATTTAATTCAACATGTGCATAATTCTAACTTGAGTAAAAAGATATTTCAGATACTTACAAACCTTAACTATCCGATTCTCAGACATAGTTTGGATAGTTACTACCTAACTTACTGAAAATCCACTTAAGTCATGTATTGAGGTTACAACACATGTACTCCAAGAAATAATAAAATATTCTTTAAGCATTTAAAACATAATTGTCCGGTACTTGAAATGTAACTCTCCAAAATAATAGAAAATTCAGATAGTTAAGAATTTCAAAGTCTGTAACTCACCGATAGTTCAAAAATATACTTAATTAACGCTAATTCCTTGAAATTATGTAGATTCTTTCATTGAGGAGTATAATAGTGCAATTACAACATAATGGCTTAATTTTAATATAATAAGCTAAATATTATAGAATTAACCATTATTTAACCCTTAATATTATGTAATTTTTCATTCTAAACAAGTTACTGTTAACTCAACGGACTTAGTTCATGGAGTTATAGCTAACTCAACGGACTAACCTCATGGACTTAAGTTAACTCCACAAGCCTACCATTCTAGTTAAATATTGTTATTCACAAGAGAATTTAGCCATCCATTAGGTAATTCCATAGAACATAAATAAGATCAATTAAGCTTTTTAATGTTAGTTAATCTAAGATTAGTTATTAAGCAACATTAATATCCAGATATTTCAAATAGTAACCATTAAGATTTTTAAATATCCTAACGAATCAATTTCAGTAAACAATAAAACTATTTTCTATTTTTTAAATCAAACAAATATAAGACATTCACATTACTGATAATAATAACATTAAGTATGATACAAAACAAATAATACAACACTTTAATGCTATATGTAAATACAGATAATTAGTTGTTTTTGGTATTTTTGTTTTGATATGTTCCTGAAGATGAGTGAAAGGTGAAATGCAAAAATCTCTATTGATAGTAAAAGCTTCTGTCACTACATGCAACATGATTATACCATTAAAAACTTAATCACTTACAATCTTACCTCCTCTCCCTATAGAATTGCGAACCAAGACTTGTAAGTTGATCTCCTCTTCAATATACTAGCATCAACCAGAAACCAAGGCTAGAAGCTTTACAATCTCCTGAGATATGAGTTAGTGCTTCGTGAAAATGGCTTCCCTTCCTGTGATGCGATCACTCCTCATAGTGGTTGTTAGTCATTGTGTTTGGCTCGGAATCGATCCGACATCCAGAAAGTATCCTCACAGACCTATGATGGTTGGTGATTTTGGTGGTGTTGTGGAGCTTCAAGGAACTTCTAATGCTTCCTACAGTTAGCTTTTACCTAAAAGCTCAAGTGTAGGTTCTTGTTTATACCTAAAAGCAAGTGTTGTAAGTGATAACTTACTTAGTGAAACTCAATTGAATCTTAAGGGTGGACTAGCTAAGTTGGTGAACCACCTAAAATTCTCCTATGTCGTTTATTTATTACTGTTGTGCATGTTTATTTTATAACTGTGCTTACTGATTAATTAAATCAAGTGACTAAGTTAGAAAAGAGTTAAAATAACACATAGATCACCATTCACCCCCCCTTTGGTGAGTCATTTGATCCTAATAGCTATGAGTGCTCTTCTCTTGAAAGCACATTTGGGTAATACCTAAAAGTGTATCTAATAGGTTGTCTCATGAGAAGGATAGGATGGAAGGGAACTAAGGCTTAGATTGTCCATTCTTAAAATGGTCATCAAATAACTAGTTATCTTTCTCTTAAGAAATGAATTGTAGTCATGTAAAAAAGTACCAAAGTAAGAGGCAATCTCAAGAAATAGGGGATATCATAGGAAATGTCAAAAAAAAAATGAAAGAAAAAAAGAGAGAGAGAGAAAATTGTTGCAATGAAAATAAAGAGGTAATGAACTTGAAGATAGAATTTTTAGGGATTGTCCAAATGGGCTAAATTGAGTGAGAGCTCTACTAGTGACTAATGGTGTAAGTTAAAAAACTTACACCTGTTATGGTACTTACTTTCTTTAAGTTGGAAGTAGATTGTAATATCCAATTTCTAAGTCAAAGTCTTGATTAGAGAGAAAATATAAAGGGAGAACTATGAATTCTTGTAGGGATTGTCTTTATCAATATTTAGAAGCTTTAGGGTATGTTCTTCCCTTAGGAGTATTATTTTGTGAGTTATTTTGGTATATACTTGTGATTGCTTCCATGTTCTTGTCTCATTTAGATTTTACTAAGGGACTAACAAAGTTTAAGTATGAGAGAGTTGTTTAATTGAAAATGTTGTATTTTATTAATTGTTTCTTTATATAAAATGTGTTTCATGGAAAGGTATTTTCCTAATGTTTTGTAGAGTAATGGAAGATAGCAATTTTATTGCATTGATTGAAGACATTACATGATTGATGAGCCATATAAAGATAATTAAAGACATTACACATGAATATGTTAAAGAAGGAAATTAAAATTATGAAAATTATATGATAAATTTAAAGGCTTGGATGTGTGCATGGACAATAAGGTAAAGTGGACTTGACGTTAGCTACAAGAAAGGAGTGACTCATCTCAAAGCACAAAAATTACAAGTAAAAAAAAATGAAGGGATGTCTATAATAATTAAAAATGACCTGGCAATACATAGCATGCAAGGAGAGCTCTCATTGACATGCATGAAAACACATGGATGGATGAAGTCACCCCACTCCTATGACAACTACTCACCTCCTCCACTCCTTCCATCTCTCTCTTTCATACAAAACAAAAAAAAAAATCAATCCACTCCACACTCTCTCCCATCCTCGTCCTCTCCTCCAGCATCTTCATTTTCCTCTCATTATTCCACCTCTTCATTTCTTCCCAAGAAAGGAGTGACGACCCTTTCTTCTTCAACCTTTTCCCTCTTCTTCCATGAATGAATTCTTTGACTTGAACACATCCTTGAAGGTAGGCAATTTCAGGTATACCATACCTTATATTAACCTTTTCCTCTTATTGGTTTTCATTCCTTCCTTCTGAGTTTCTCAATTTCAGGTAGCTTTCTAGGCTGGGCCTTGCTTCTTAAGAAATTAATCTAGTAAAATTCAAAACTGATTTCATGACTTTATCTTTACCTTCATTTGCATTTTTTTTTTGTTCGATTTGCATTTGGTCTAAATTAAATTGATAATCAAAGTGAGTTCACCCAAATCACGACTTAGGACATGTTACATAGCACTAGATAGTAACATGAGCCTACGTAGGGTACCCAACTTTTGGTTCTCGCCTTTATCTTCCTTAGATTAAGTGATTCTATTCCCCTCATCTTTCCTCTTCCATCTCATTCGTGTGGGTTTAGTAGACCCACTCCCACTCTTCTCATCTTAGTTCCATCCCATTTAGGCAAAATGAGTCCGTCCATCTCATCTCTTCTATTTTAAACTTAGGATCACATTATCGGTAGCATTCACATCACCTATGCCTACGACCCACACGCTAAACTAAGATGACTTGAGAGGTTAATGTCTAGCACCTTTTTCGGTTTGCACGGATCATAGCCTGTCAACTTAGTGGTTTAGGATTACACACTATTCTCACTTTGACTCGTATGTAATATAATCATTGTTTACCCTTAGAATTAAATTAGGTAGCAACTTTATTTCTCCTTTCATTGAACCATCATGGTACCTTTTTTTAGATGAAAACGTAAAAATACTGCAAAGTTGAAGTATTCTACAAAACAGCAGCACGGAAATTAAAATGGAGTTAAACTCAATGCCAATAGACGAAGTAACATAACTTTCTTTGAAATTTATATGACATCAGGGGTTGGTAATGTGTTAGGTTTAGGTCGAGTCCAAGTCCAAGTCCAAGTCCAAGTTTAGGTTTTTTCAGGTAACAATCCAATACCTCTCGATCATTTCTCTCCAATTTTCTCTTAAGACCGGTAAGTCCTCCTATTTTCATTAATTCCTAATTTTTTCCCCAACATCTATAAAAACTTTTGTTCTCTCCAATTTCCCATCTATTCTGATGAGTCCTTTTATTTTCTTGCCTCCAAAGTAACTCTCGTCAACTAGCACTACTTTGGGCGAATCATTAGAAAGAAATAATTGTTTACATACATTTCCATTCTATTTTGCATATGGATTCATTCAATCAAGTTTTGCTCAAAAAAGATTTCAGACAAACGAACCGTTTTACTCGATGAATATTGCATTCGATCTTTGGTAAGAACAACAATATCATTAGTATATATCGTTGTCAATTACGTATTTTTAAAATCTATTTTATTCCCAGATTATTATTAATATATTAGAAAAACAAAAAAAAGCTAGATGCGGATTGAATATGTAAAATATTTCAAATTTACAGCTATATTACGCGTCAAACGTCCGACACCACCGGGATACAAGCGGGATAATAACAAAAAAGCGGGATACACATTGACGAAGTAAGATAACTTTCTTTGAAATTTATGTGACATCAGGTGTGGGTAATGTGTTAGGTTTAGGTCGAGTGTTTAGGTTTTTTTAGGTAACAATCCAATACAAGACATACATCCAATACAATACGGCGGAGGGTGGAAACCGTCGGCTTCTGAATCTCGCAAAGTCACGTGCTTGCGGGATAATAACAAGCCCAAATGCACTTGCAAGTCAACTATAGCGTCCATCGGTCAACACGTGCGGAAAGAAAATCATCGGACGGCACCCAACTCAAGTAATTAAACGGGTGGACATAATTTATTTTCCATTCTTGTCGACTTTGTCCGTTCAATTATTTCAACGCGTCGTGCGAATGCAAATTATTTCTAGTGATTATGGTGTTTCTACATTTTTAAAAAATCTAAATTTAAAAATAAACTGTGAATATCATCATCAGCTCGATTATCACAAATGATTGCCTATTCTATTCTATTCTTTTGTCAGCAATATATCATGAATAAGTCATGCATTTAACTTCATTAGCTAAAAGGGGGGTGAATTCCTGATGCAGCCGATAAACCATCACTGTCGGGACCGGATTTTTGAGGTCGGTTCCCACTTCAGATTCCACAGACTTGGAATGTTAGGAACTTCAGATTCCAATCTTAGTCATGTCTACTGCCAAAAGTGTTCCAGATTTTCACACCAGCCAATGGTCCTTTGCATGCATGGAACACATAACCACGATCGCTATTAATACCCCCCCCAGAAGATCAGATCGTCTCCACAACCCAACTCGCTCTTCACAATACATACATAGTCCGAAGCAAGACCAAAAGAGAGCAATGGCTAGGTTCGGGAAAGTTTGGAGCGTCGCCGCCCTTCTGATCGTGCTCTGCGTCGGCACGTCCACGGCCACCAGGGCCTTCACGGCATATGCCAGTGGAGGAGGAGGAGGTGGTGGTGGTGGTGCCCATGGTGGAGGATCTGGCTCTGGATACGGCTCTGGCCACGGGAGCGGATACGCCAGGGGTGGCGGTGCGTACGCCCATGGAGGTGGAGGAGGCGGCGGAGGGGGTGAAGGAGGAGGTGGCTACGGTCACGGATACGGAAGTGGCCATGGTTCTGCCTATGGACATGCCGGACAACATGGTGGATATGTGAGCGGGGGAGGAGGAGGTGGTGGTGGCGGTGGCGGTGGATATCACGGTGGATATCACGGTGGAAGCGGCTCGGGCTACGGATCCGGCAGTGGCTCTGGATATGGTGCTGCCAACGGTGGTCACGTTAATGCCGGAGGTGGCGGCGGCGGCGGAGGAGGTGGCAGCAGCCACGGTGGCAAGGGATATGGGTCTGGTTCGGGCTTCGGCTACGGACATGGTGGTGCTGGGCATCCTTGAAAGCTCACGTACATGCATGGAATGAGCGAAATACTTATATTTATCTTCTCTTTATCATGGGCAAATAATTTCGATCACTTACATATTATGCAGCGCAAAATACTTTCTAATTAAATAAAGTTCTCGATAGTTGAGATTGATGCAATTAATTAATTGTCTGGTAAATTACTTTCTCGTAGGCTTATTCATATTAATATTAATGGTCCGTCATCGATCGTAACAACTTTCTTGGACCTATTCATCTTTTTCCTGCTTCCTTTCGTTGAATTATTCGTTCAACATACGTACACTGGCTGGCCTCATGGACCACCGAATAACGTTGACACAAGTGGCTTTTGTGGAGATCGTATACGTATCCTCACTAGCGTTTGTCTTCCTTAATTTCTTCTTATGCTCAATGATTTATTAGACTTAAGTGATTACCTTCACAATTCTATTCCACCACCTTTTGACCACTTTAAGACTCCTCCCCAAGCTAATGAGTATAAATCAAATAAACCTAGTTTGTTACAAAATTATTGAAACACACTCACACCAAGACCTTTGGTAAAAATATTTGTTAATTGATTAAAAGATAAAGAGCAAGGTATCCTAATAACTCATTTCTCAATTAATTCTCAAATAGAGTAACAATCAATTTCGATATATTTTGTTTGTTTATAAAATATATCATTGTTATTAATATAAATAATAACTTGATTTTTCTAATGCATAATCATAGGTGTTAACACTTGAACTCTAACCTTTGCAACAAAAATACCTCAACCAAACTAGCTTACTAGTTGTTTGAAACATAGATCTATATTTTGCTTTAACACTAGACTTTGAATTTACATTTTGTTTCTTACTTCTTCATATAACTAAGTTGCCTCCTACATAGATACAATACCTTGAAGTTAATCTTTTATCTCCTTTATCATTGACATAGCTATAATCTAAATGGACAACCACATTAAATGACTATTGTTGGAATAAATTAGACCTTTCCCTAGATTATTCTTGATGTAAGTGACCACCTTCAAGCAAGGATTAAAAAATCGATCCACATTAGTAATTGATTTTTCAAATTAATGATATTGAAATAAAATGTATTTAGAGTATCATTAGGGTTTGAACGATCCTTCCTTTTAAATTGTCATTATTTCAAAGGCTCATTGGAACTAGAGAAACTTTAACTATAGAAAGTAAGGTCGGTCAATCTTTTTAAGACCTTGTGGCTTCACTAGAGGAGAGGTGAATGATGATCTATGTGTATTTTAAACTTTTTCTAACTTAACTAACCAATTTGATTAATCAGTTTGCACAAGTATTAAATAGATGTGTAAAACATGCACAACGAAAATATAAACAAGAACATAAGGAAAATATAATCTTTTCTAGTAGGGCTAACTACTTTTTCCAAAATTAGTTTAATTTGCTTATTTGCACTTTCAACTTGTCCATTTGTTTGAGGGTGATATGAAGTTGCAAGTTTGTAATTTACTTTATATTTCTTTATTAAAGCTTCAAAATTTTTGTTACAAAAGTGAGTTCCTCTATCACTAATAATAGCTTTAGGTATTCCAAATCTAGCAATTATATTAGTTTTGATAAAATGAATTACTACTTTGTTATCATTGATTTTTGTAAGAATTACTTCTATCTATTTAGACACATAATCTACATCCAACAATATATAATTATATTGATTAGACATAAGTAATGGACCTATAAATTTAATTCCCCACAAATCAAAGATTTGGACTTGAACAATAAGATTTAAAGGCATCATGTTTCTTCTTGATATCTTTCCTATTTGTTGATATCTTAAACAACTCAAGCAATATTTATGAGCATCTTTAAATAATGTTGGCTAATAAAATCTACATTGTAAGACTTTGGTAATAGTTTTTCCTAAACTAAAATGCCCTCCACATGCTTGGTCATGATAGAAAGATAATATGCTTCCATATTTAGTTTCTAGAATACACCTCCTTATGATTAAATTAAGACATTTCTTAAATAGGTAGGGGTCTTCCCAATAGTAATATTTTATTCTTGAAAAAAACTATTTCTTATCTTATCTATTTCAATCCTTAAGTGTTAATCTTGTAGCTAAATAATTAACTATATCTGCATACCAAGGCATTGTTTCTATTATCATTAATTATTCATTAGGAAAATGATCCTTAATATCAATTTTAGAATTTTCTATTTGTAACCTTGACAAGTGATTAGTTATTGCATTCTCACCTCCTTTTTTATCTTTAATTTCTAAATTAAATTCTTGTAATAATAATATCCACTAGATCAGTCTAGGCTTAGTTTCTTTTTTTGCTATTAGATGCTTTAAAGTTGAATGATTTGTATATACTATTACCTTAACTCTAATCAAATACCATCTAAATTTTTCTAGAGCAAACACAACAACTAGTAATTCTTTTCCAATAGTTGTGTAATTCATTTGAGCTTTATTTAAGGTTTTGCTTGCATGATGAATTACTCTAGGAGATTTATCTATTTTCTGCCCTAGCACAACTCTTATAGCAAAATCAGATGCATCACACATTAAGTCAAATGGATTATTACAATCAGGAGATTTTATTATTGTTGTAATTAAGCTAGTTTTAAGCTTATAGAAAGCTTCCTTATAATTTCTATCAAAGTTAAATGGGACATCCTTTAACAAATTAGTTAAAGGTCTAATTATTTTGCTAAAATCTTTAATAAATCTCTTGTAAAATCCTGTATGTCCTAAAAATGATCTAATATCTTTTACTAATTTAGGTTTTGGTAAATTTGAAATAACTTCTATTTTGGCTTTATCTACCTCTAGTCATTTTATTGAAACAACATGCCCTAAGACTATTCCTTATTTATCTATAAAGTGACATTTTTCCCAATTTAAAATCATATTTTTCTCTACACAATAATTTAATACTAGTTCTAAGTTCTTCAAACATACTTCAAATGAAGTTCCATATACTACAAAATCATCCATGAATATTTCAAGAAAATCTTCAATCATTTTAGTGAAAATACCTTGCAAATACCTTTGAAAAGTAGCTTGTGCATTGCATAATCCAAATGACATTCTTTTAAAAGCATATGTTTCATTAGGATATATGAAAGTTGTTTTCTCTTGATCCTCTAATATTATTGGAACTTGGTTATGTTAGGATCGATAGGCTCACTAGAGGGGGGGTGAATGGTGAAGGTGTGTAAGTTTTAATTCTTTTAAGTTAGAATTGATTGATTCTTCAAGAGAGTGAAATGAGATGAATTAAATATAAGCAAAGCAGTAAAAAAATACCACACAACAAATTTTAGGTGGTTCACCAACTTGGCTAGTCCACCCCCAAGATACACTTGGGCTTCACTGAGTATTCAAATACTTACAACATTTGCTTTCAGGTTGAAGCAAGAACCAACACTTAGAGCTTTCAGGTATAAGCTCAATAACCAACCTTCCTTTCTCGAGCTTTCAGGTTAAAGCTCTCAACCAACAATGAGTTTTCAGGTTGAAACTCACGAACCAACAGCTTTGAATTTTTCTATCAGAGTTTTGACACACAAAGCTTTTTTGAAGTGAATCTTCAAGAGTATACTTGACTGCTTGCAAACTTGAGAGTGTCTTTGGAATTATGTGTAGCTCACTGTATAATGTATGATCGTTATCTCTATTTTATCTTCTCTTAAACTTCTTATATTTATACCGAAAGGTATAACGATCACATTTTTCTTCCAACGGATGTATTTTGCTGTACTTGCTAAATAATTAGACCTAAATATGGTAAGTTACCATTCTGTCTGATGTTTAGTAAGTAATCTTTCGATTACCTTCGATTTTCGGATGGTTATATGAATAACTCACCGAAGAGCGTCTATAACTTACCGAACCTTCACTTACATCTTGTTGTCTGTGTCACGTGAGGATTTTAAGTTGCTCACGTGAGATGTCAAGTGGTCGAAGACTTGTAGTTTTAACTTACCGAAAAACTCTTGACTTTCGGATAGTTAACTACAGTAACTCTCTAATTTTTCTTTAAGCTTTCGATTGCTGTCTCTTTAATTCTACACGTGCGTAATACGATAACTTAAGTTCCAAATGGTTATACCTGTAACTCATTGAAATCTTTTAAATTTTGGATAATTATCTTTCTAACTCTCCGAAAAGTCTTTTAAGCTTCTGTTCTAGATTTCTGCATGTGGTTAATTGAATAACTTAGGTTTTAGATAGTTAGCCTTTCTAACTTTCCGATTCTCCTTAAGCTTTCGGATAGTTAACTCCTTAACTTTTCGATCATTCAACCAACTGCCTTTCACAACTCTTCGAAGGCTTTCAAGTAAAACATGGTGATTGACATCCACCATGAGGAGTGCTTCACGTCATAGGAAGGAATGACATTTTCACTAAGCACTGAATCATCTCTTAGGAGATAGTAAAGCTTCTAGCCTTGGTTTTGAATTGATGTTGCTATGTTGAAGAGGAGATTAACTTACAAAAGTCTAGGTTTGCAATCTAGTAGGGAGAGGAGCACTTGACAATAAGTGATTAAGTTTTCAAAAGTGTAATCGCATTACATGTAGTGATGAAAGTTTCTTACTATTAATAGAGAATTTTACCTTTCATAATTCGCTCATCTTAAGGAACAAAACAAAAACCATTATCTATTTTCATTTAGATATTTATGTTTGTCAAGTTTATGTTGTATCGTCTATGTTTGTATTATTAGTTAATGTTGAATGTTTATTTTATTCCAGTTAATAGAAAATTGTATTACTAATTACTAAAACTAGTTAGTATAAATTGCTAAAATCTTGATTGATATATTTACTATTTGGAATATTTGAATGTTAGAATTGACCAATGATGAATGTAATATAAAATAACATTTGAAAGCTTAAAAGATGTGTGTAATGTATAGAATTGCCCAAAGGATGATCAATTTCTTCTACAATCAACAGTACTAATCGAAAGTTACCAGAAAGCTCGTTGAGTTAACTATAACTCTATGAACTAAGTTCGTTGAGTTAACTATAACTCTATGAACTAAGTTCGTTGAGTTAACTGTAAATCAACAGAGTGAGCATATCGTGAATATACACTAAACTCTAGCTATGAACATTTAAAGAGTCAAACTGATTTTGATCATTCTCTATGGGTTCAACCTGTACTTGCACACTTATAGAATAGATGTTGTGCACTTACAGTCAATTTAACAAACTAAGTATTGAAATTAAATATTGTTTATGAAATTACTTGTTACTTATAAAAATACACTTAAGCTGATAAGACACTACTTCTTTAAGGTTTGGATTTAGTCTTCGTTTAGGAATTCTATCTGGTTTACCATTTTCTTCTAAATATATATGATATCGACATATAGTTGGACTTAACCCTTTTATATCAGTCATAGTCCAACCTATTACTTCCTTACATTTCTTTACTACACATTTTAATTTAGAAATCTAATCTTCATTTAAATCTAATGTTATAATTATTGGACATGTCCTTTCTTCTTTAAGAAATCTATAGGTCAATTTAGGAGGTAATGGTTTTAAATCTACATGTTGACCATTGGAAGCTAGAGCTCCTAGATTTGAAGATGATAAACATCCTAACTATATGTTTAAATTGAAGAAAGTCTTATATGGTTTAAAGCAAACACCTAGATCATGGTATGAAAGGTTATCTACTTTTCGGGTAGAACAAAGATATATCATGGGAAAAGTAGATCATACTCTCTTTATCAAGAAGGATGATAAAGATTAGATTTTTGTTCAAATATATGTAGATAATATTATCTTTGGAGCAACTTCTAACAAACTGATAAAAATATTTTCTAAAGAAATGAAGTTTAGAATAAAAAAGTGCATAATATTAATGGTTAAATAATCGTTAATTGTATAATAATTAGCTTATCACATGAGAATTAAGTCATTATGTTATAATTACGTGATTATATGCCTTAAAGAATGTGCATAATTCCAGTGAATTAGTGTTAGTTAAGTATATTTGTAAACTATCGGTGACTTATAGGCTTTTTAATTCCTAAGTATCTGAAATGTCTATTATTTTAGAGAGTTACATTTTATGTACCAAATAGTTGTGTTTTGAATGCGTATAGAGTATTTTATTATTATTTCAAGAAGGACACTAAGTTGAAACCTTCATACATGACTTAAGTTGTACTTCAGAAGGTTAGAGACTAACTATCTGAAATGTGTTTAAGCATCGGATAGTTAGGTTTGCAAGTATCCAAAATACCTTTTTATCATAAAATTACTATGGACACGTGTTGTGATCTGGAAACTTGACTTAAGTTATCTTTTGGAAGGTTAGAGGCTAACTATCTGAAATGGATATAAGTTTCAGATAGTTACAGTTTGTAACTATCTGAAAAGTCTTTTTACCCTCGTAAAGTTAGCATTATGCACGTGTGAATTTAAAGGTTTTATTATGTCACGTAAGTTGCACATGTTTTATATTAAGTCTATTGAGTTAAGCTTTACTCAACGAAGGAAGTCTGTTGAGTTAACTGTTAAGTCCATAGAGTAAGTCCGTTGAGTTACACTAACTTCATAAACTAGTTATTTTCTAATATTTAAATATGAAGTAGTTGCATGAAACAAGAAATTCGAAGGAAAACCACGATTGCACGTATCACGTAGGAATTAACTTGTGTAATGAAGAAGAAATCACCATCGTTGATACAAATGAAGGAAATCCAATCGATCATTTAAGTAGAAGTAGTTACTACTGAAAGAAATGTAAAAAGAAGAGGAGAAAAATGAAGAAAGTAGGTGGAGAATCATGCTAATTGTAGGAAGCATCGGTAGTTCCCTGAAGCTCCACAACACCACTACAATCACCAACTATCGAAGGTCTGTGAGGATACTTTCCAGATGTTAGGTCGATTCCGAGCCAAACATGGTGACTGACAACCACTGTGATGAGTGATCACATCACAGGAAAGAAAACCATTTTCACCAAGTGTTTAGAATGAAAAAGTGCATAATATTAATGATTAAATGTTGGTTAATTGCATAATATTTAGCTTATCATATGAAAATTAAGCCATTATGTTATAATTGCACTATTATATGCTTTAATGAAAGAATCTGCATAATTCCAGAAAATTAGCGTTAATTTAGTACATTTATGAACTATTGGTAAATTACAAGCTGTGAAATTCTTTAGTATCTGAATTTTCTATTATTTCGGAGAGTTATGTTTAATGTACCGGACAGTTATGTTTTAAATTCTTAAAGAATATTTTATTATTTCCTAGATTACACGTGTTGAAACTATAATGCATGACTTAAGTGGATTTTCGGTAAGTTATCTGTTAATTATCCAAAATGCATTTGAGCATCGAATAGTTAGGTTCGTAATTGTCTGAAATATTTGAACTTGTTAAGTAAGAATTATGCATGTGTTGAATTTAAATGCTTTAGTATATCACGTGAGATGCACATGTATAACTCGTTAAGTTAGCATAACTGTATGCGTTGAGTTACATGAATACACACTAAGGTAACACGTTAGGTTAACAGCTTATTTCTTTAGTGCACGTGTTTTATAGTTAAATCAACGAAGTAAGTTCATTGAGTTATCTGTAACTCCACAGACCATTTATTTTCTAATATGCCACTGTAGCGATTACAGAAACAGGACATTCAAAGGAAAACCACGATTGCATGTATCATGCAAGAAATCACTCATGGAAGGAAGAAGAAATCACCATCGTTGATATGAACGAAGGAAATCCAACCGATCATCGAAGTAAAAGCAGTTACTACTATGAAATATAAAAGAAAAGGAGAAAAAATGAAGAAGTGTGTGGCCAATGTGTGTGCAGAGGAGGAGGACCGTGCTAATTGCAAGCAGCGACAGAAATTCCCTGAAGTTCCACACTACCATCACCACCATGACAATAATCGCCAACCATCAGAGGTCTGTGAGGATACTTTCCTGATGTCAGGTTGATTCCGAGCTGTTTGGGTTTTCCTAGCACTACACTAGAAAAACTTGGATTTGTTACTTCTATTTTTACTTAGTTAATTTATCTTTATGCTTATTCTCTCTTTTAGAAGTAAATAAATAACCTTTAATACAATTTAGATATTAATTCCAATTTGTACTTTAACTGCAAGTGCATAGTATCTATTGTATTAGTGTACAAGTACGGGTTGATCCCATAGGAAATTGCTGACGAACTTGAGAACTGTTCGTTTGTTAAAAATCAAATTTATATATTCAATAAGCTCTCCGTTGATTTATAGTTAACTCAATGGACTAAGTTCGTTGAGTTATGGCTAACTCAACGGACTAACCTCGTGGACTTAATTTAACTTTACGAGCTTGTCTTTTCTATTTAATACTGCTATTTACAGAGGAATTCGGCCAACCATTGGGCGATTCCATAGATTGTAAATAACATCAATTAAGCTCTTTAATGTTAGTTAACATTGGATTTATCATTGAGCAATACTAACATTCAGATAATTCAAACAGTAACCATTAAAATTTTTAAGTCTTTTGAACGAACCAATTTCAATAAACTGTAATACTAAAATAAACATAAAACAATCACAACATTGATAAAGATAACTTTAATCACGATACAACACAAACAATACAACACTCAAATACAACATACAAACATAGATAAATTGTTTTTGGTATTTTTGTTTTAATATGAACATGGAAATGGGCGAACATACAACGAGATTTATTTGCTTTATAGACGTGCATCATAAATATAGAATAGAATATTGTTTACAAGTTACCAGCATTTGAGAAAAGAAAATTCATTGGGGAACTAGAAGGAGAAGTAGCTGATTCAACTTCATCCGTCAACAACTATTTACTAAATATAAAGCTTTAGACTAGTACGTAATTAATCTTCTGTTATATTATTTTCTGTTAAGAGTTTATGAGCAAATGGATTCGTTTTCCTAACACTAAACAATTAGTAAGAACTCCTACACAGGATTATTTAACATAGAGACGCACTGAAAACTTTTCTAAATTGGACTTTAACGAAATCCTTAGGGGTGTACCTAACCTTTCTTTAAAAGAGAATGAAGATATGATTGCTCTAGTAGAGAAACCATTAGGGGAAATTCTATATCCTGAATTAGTTGATGAACCTTCATGTATTCGATTGCCAAACTTTGAGGGAGATAGGTTTGAACTAAAATCTAATTATATTAGTCAATTGCCACATTTTCATGGATTAGAAAGAGAGGATGCCTATTATTTCCTTAGAGAATTTAACGAAGTTTGTCAAATGATGAAAATGCCGAATATGAATATAGATGCTATTAAACTTAGATATATCCCTTTTACTTTAAAAGACACAGCTAAGAGATGGTTATATACTCCGTCGCCTGATTCAATTTCTACATGGACTGAATTTTGCTCTGTTTTTTTGGAAAAATATTATCCAACACATCAAACGATTAAAAAGAAAAAGGAAATATTAATGTGTAGCCAAAAATAGGGAGAATCATTCTGGAAATATTTTGAAAGATTTAAAGATTTATTGACTCAATGTCCACATCATGCAATGAGTAAAGCACAATTGATAGGTATAATTTATGAAGACATAGATGTTTCAACGAAATCTTTATTAGAATCTACTTGTTAGAATGGATTTTTAAAATTGTGTAGTGAAGAAGCATGGGCATATTTAGAAAACTTTGCAAAAAGAACTACACAGTGGGAAAACTCAGCTGAAGCTGTTGCAAATAAAAGAATATTGCCAAGGGGAATGCATGAAATAGATTCAAGCACTATGCTTGAAGTTAAAATAATTGAATTAACAAAGAAAATAGAAGAGTTATCATTAAATCAAAAAACTAGCAGAAAAGAATACAAATGTTAATGATTTAGATATTATTTATGCTAGAAACCAGAAAGATAACTTTGGAAATTCTTATAACCCTAGTTGGAGAAATCACTCAAACTTATCTTGGAGAAACAACAATTTCCAGGGAGGAGAAAATGTAAATGACAAAAATATAAGTTATGAAGCATTAATTGAACAAGGATCTAGAATAGAGAAGTTAAAAAAGATAATTCAACAATTAAACAATCGTCTAGATTTTGTATTTGGAAATGCTATAATTCAAAATCAAAATAGAAATAGAAATATACCCCCTAGACAGAAAGAATCAATAGAAGGTAGACCTACTGGAGGATTGCCAATGCAAGCAGTACCTAACCTTATTAATAGAATTGTTAATGAAATTGATACCTTCTCTAGGAGGGTAACCAAATGAAACATCATAACTGAAGTAACTATGTATAATATAGTAAGTAGAAAAATATAAATAAAAAAATAAGTTTAATTATAGTTAGTAGTATCGTAGAGTTATTACTTAACTCAACGAACTTAATCCGTTGAGTTATGACCTAACTCCACGAGGGTATGAAGTAACTATGTTGATTTTGTCTCTGTTAATTTTTGTTTATGTCATACAGAATCACAACAGATGGAATTGATGAAATTACCACTCGATGCACTAAGGGAAGTATTGAGTAACCTATCAACTAAAGATCTGTGTAGATTGTGTTGTGTGTCAAAGAAAATCAAAGACTATGTCAGAGAAAAATATTTTCATGGACTACAAGTTGCAAAGATGACTAAGATTAGAGATAGATTTTTATGGAAGTCATTTAATCGTAGTTCAATTAGCTATGAATATTTGAGTATGGACGAAACTACTAGAATTCCACCTAATACATTAGAAGGAATAGATCATATTATGGGGATGGATGAATGATTAATTATTTACAGAACTAAACCAAGGTATGCAGTTACCTAATATTTTGATTAGAAATCCTATCACAAGAGAAAAATGGAATATAGGAAGACCTAATAAATATGAAGTACCAATTGAAAATTGTGGGTCAGCTTTAATCTTTTCTGAAAAAAATTTGACCATTCTTGAAAAATTAAATTATTGGAGACCAACTGGAAACTAGGATGAAGATTTATACTTAAGTGTGTATAATTTTTTGAATAGATCTTGGACTGAAAATATTATGATATATCTAAGACAAAAGCATTAACCAACAACATGCATGTCACACTTGATGGATATATATATCTAGTCACAGATATATCAGTTGCATTTAGATCTGATTTATACATAGTAAGCATAGACAACTATGATGATTTTATAGAAATATTACCTGTACCGAGTGATATAGCTAAACCACCATCTGCAGAATATGATAAAATTCAATTAGGAATGTGGTATAATGAATACGATGATCCTACTTTATGTCTGATAAGATAGTGGGATGAATTGAAGAAATTTCAAATATGGATTATAAAAGACCTAAATGAATGGAAGTGGGAAGAGGAATATATTGAAATAGATGTAGAAATAGAAACAGCTACACTATCTTGGAGTAGAAGAGGATCTCTTTCTGTATTTCATTTCATTAATGGAAATATACTTATATTTAGTATTGATAACATACTGCAAGTTTACAAATTAAAAAGGAAAATATACTACATTCAAACAGAATTAATAGCAAGAAGAATTATGTCGAAAAAGTTTACTTGGACTGACACGTTTATTTCATTTGTTACTACTTTTCAGTCATGTTCTTAAAGTGTGATTCTATGTTTTTAATGTTGTGTGTATTTTGCATTTATTTTTTTTAGAAAAAATAAATAAATAAATATCAATCCAGTTTGTTGGTATCTGTTCTAGGAAACCAACTAGCTTGCTTATGAGCCACTAAAGGCATCGGAGCCTAGGTTCCGAAATGTCTGTTATTTTAGAGAGTTACATTTCATGTATTGGACAATTATGTTTTGAACGCTTAAAAAATACTTTATTATTTCATGAAAGACTCGTGTCGTGACTTGGAAACTTAAGTTATCTATTGGTAAGTTAGGTGCTAACTATCTAAAATTTATAAAAGTACCAGATACTTATAGTTGTAACCATCTGAAATATCTTTTTATTTGTAAGTTAGAATTATGCATATGTGAATTTAAAAGTTTTCTTATGTCACGTGAGTTGCACATGTTTAACTCGTTAAGTTAGCATAACTATACGCGTTGAGTTATTTGAATATACTCTAAAGTAACGTATTGTGTTAGTGTTATAAGCTTATAAGTTATTTCTTTATTGCACGTGTTTTATAGTTAAGCCAATGAAGTAAGTTTGTTGAGTTACACTAACTCCACGGACTAGTTATTTTCTAGCATGTCACTATTAGCAGTTGTAAAAATAGGAAATTCGAAGGAAAACCATGATTGCACGTATCACGTAGGAATTAACTCATGGAATGAAGAAAAAATCACCATCATTGATACGAATGAAGGAAATCTAATTGATCATTTAGGCAGAAGTAGTTACTATTGTAAGAAATATAAAAAAAAAGGAGAAAGATGAAGAAAAGGTGTGTGAAGGTGGAGGACCGCATTAACTGCAGGAAGCATCAGAAGTTCCTTGAAGCTCCACAACTCCACTATAATCACCAACCATCGAAGGTCTGTGAGGATACTTTTCAGATGTCGGGTCGATTCCAAGCCAAACACGGTGATTGACAACTACTGTGAGGAGTGATCACATCGCAGGAAGAGAAGCTATTTTCACCAAGCACTGACTTATATCTTAGGAGATCATAAAGCTTCTAGCCTTTGTTTCAGGTTAATGCCAATATGCTGAAGAGGAGATCAACTTACAAGTCTTGGTTCGTGATTCTATAGGGAGAGGAGGTATGACTATTAGTGATTAAGTTTTCAGTGGTGTAATTGCATTGCATGTAGTGACGGAAGTTCTTACTATTGATAGAGAATTTTTACATTTCACATTTCGTTCATCTTCAGGAACATATCAAAACAAAAATATCAAAAACCTAATTATCTGTGTTTATATTTAGTATTTATGTATTGTATTGTTTGTTTTGTATCGTGATTAATGTTATCATTGTCAGTATTTTGAATGTTTGATTCAAAAAATAGAAAATAGTTTTATAGATTACTAAAATTGATTCGTACAGATTACTAAAAAAATCTTAATGGTTACTATTCAAAATATCTAAATGTTAGTGTTGATTAATGTAAATCTTAGATTAACTAACATTAAAAAGCTTAATTGATGTTATTTACATTCTATGGAGCCGCCCAATGGGTGGCCGAATTCCTCTATGAATAACAACATTTAACTGAAAGTTACTAGGTAGGCTCATGGAGTTAACTTAAGTTCACAAGGATAGTCCATTGAGTTAGCTGTAACTCCACGAACTAAGTCCGTTGAATTAAATGTAAATCAATGGAGAGCTTAATTGAACACATATAAAACTCTAGTATAAAAATCAAAATAGTACATAATTCTTAATCTCTATGGGATCGACCTGTACTTGCATACAAATACAACAGACATTGTGCAATTGTAGTTAAAAATACAAATCAAGATGACACAAAACTTCTAGGATTAGATTGACACTACAAGATTTCGTAGAGAGTCAAAGGAATGACATTCAAGATAGAAAATCAGAAAACACGACTAGGGAGAAATAGTTAGAAAAGGAAGAGGCTGACCACTTCTTTTCTACAAAAGTTTTGGTAGATTTAAATGTCAGAATACCTGAAATAATGGAAATAAGAATATGAGTAGCTATTAAGACTGCTGTAAGTAGAGAAAGAGAAATCAGGCCAAATAATGAAGTTGCCCTAGAACTTATAAGACAGAAATCATGACTATGGTTTATACAAGAGATAGTTGCACATGCAAGGTTGCAACGAGAAGAGCAACAAAGAAAAGAACAAGCTGAAATGTAGGAAGAAGAAGAAGAACAACTAGGACCTTCAAATCAACAAAAAGAAAGAGAAGCTGAAGTGCTAGCTATTGCAGTAGAACAACCTGGACCTTCAATTCCACCACCTAGACTATTAGAAAAAGTGGTATTTATGGATATATAATAGCTAGTAGACCTGATATTATGTTTGTTGTGTGTGCTTGTGCTAGATTTCAATCTAATCCTAAAGAATCACACTCAATTACTGTTAAAAAAATATTTAGATGTATACAAGGAACTAAAAATTTCAGATTGTATTATTCTAAGGATAGTTCAATAGATCTAATAGGATATACTAATGCTAATTATGCAGGATCTAAATCTGATAGAAAGAGTACCAATGACACATGTCAATTATTGGGAAATAATTTGGTGTCATGGTTTAGTAAAAAGCAAAACTGTGTAGCACTTTCAACCATTGAGGCTGAATATATTGTTGCTCCATTGTGTTGCACTCATATTCTATGGATAAGGCAAACTTTAGAAGATTTTGGATTATCTTATGATACAACGGAGATTTATTGTGACAATAGTTTTACAATAAATCTTTCCAAAAATCTTGTATTACACTCTAGAGCAAAATATATAGAGGTTAAACATCATTTTCTAAGAGATAATGTAATTAAAAGAAAATTTAAATTAGGATTTGTGTCTAGTAAAAATCAATTAGTTGATATATTTACAAAACCTCTAGATGAAAATACATTCTGCAGTATAAGATTAAATTTAGGTATTTGTAGGATTTGTGATGTGTAAAATGATATATATTGTTGATGATGTTATTTACCTCATAGAAATTATATACTTATCATAAATATCTAAGTAATGTCTAAACTATTGCATAAGATACTATGTATTTACGATAAAATTATTGTAGTATCTTATTGATTTTACTTATTTTTTTAAGTTTATTGGTTTTTAAAATTTTAAGTGGAAATGCCAATGAAAAACTTTAAATACCTTTGAAATCCTAAAATTTTGATTAAGTGTTTTCTTTGGGTCAATGAAAGTGTATATGATCAATGTAGGATCGTATGGCTACACAAGAGGGGGGTGAATTGTGTTTTTCAATATTTTCGAATATAATTGAAACTTTAAAACTCAAAAACAAGTCGAGACACTGTTTTCATAAAATCATTTTTATTCAAGGTTTCAATTACAATATACAATTCAATTCTCCTTAGAAATTATAGATGCAATTATATATCGATACCAAGTTTCATCTATACAATTTCAAAACTACAAATAGAGAAAACTAATTTGTGGAATTTAAAACATTTCTCCCTATTTGAGATCTTTCTTCTTCTTCTTCTCTTTATTCTTCAGCAATTCTTCAATGATGAATATCTTGTCTTTTTATGCTTCACCGAATTTGCTTTCTTCTGATACTTTAAATCTTTAGTGACGTAAATCTAACATTTTCTGCTTTACTGAATTTTCTTCCATCTGATACTTCAAATCTTCAGTGACATATATCTTACCTTTTTATGCTTCACTGAACTTTCTTCCACCTGAGAGCTTTTCCCCAAAGAGGTGTTTTTGATCCCTAAAAAAATTTTTCGTTTGATGTGTAGGGATAGTTTAATCTCTAAAAAGATTTTTCGTTTGATGTGTAGGGATAGTTTGATCCACAAGAATTCTATACCTTTTATACTGTATCTTCATTTCATGCATATCCTCCACATTTAATCACTACCAGTTTTCCACTTCTTCATGTATTTTCTTTTTCCTTCATCGAAATACACACGTTCTGACCCACACTTACATTTTGAATTTTCTTTAATTATCAATCTTGGATCTCTAAAAAATTTCTTGCAAAATAAACTTTCTCTTCCAAAATTTTTCATCAAGTATAATAAGAAGTCGTTACTTTAATGGTAACTAAATGAGTAATACAAGTATATATATAACTTAATGTTTCTAGCTTAACGAGTTCTTCATGTGCCAACTCACGTGACAAGTACTGTAGCTAACTCAACGAACTATCTCCATGGTGTTACAGATAACTCAACGAACTATCTACGTTGTATTACGATAACTCAACGAACCAGTAATAAACAAATGTTTTTATAATAAGAATTTTACCACGTGCAAAAATAACAACTTAAGTTTCTAACGCTAACCTAATGTGTTGCCTTAGTGTTCAATATAGCAATTCAATGCGTTTAGTTATGTTAACTTAACGAGTTAAATATGTGCACCTCACGTGATACAATATAACATTCGTAACTTATAATACGTGTACAACACTAACTTAACGAGTTTGTCTCTTCTTTTACTCACTAACTTAACGAGTTCTCACGTGACCTATTTTAACCTTTAAGCCTCTAACTTAACGAGTTGTCTAAACGTGCACTGTTCATGATACAGAAAATATAACTTTAAAACATATCATGCTTTTCAATAGAAACACATGTTAACTTAACGTTTAGTTAAATGAGAAATTAATGCAATGAAATGACTAGTTATTAACTTAGTATAATTTCAGATCCAATACAGACAAATATTTATATCAGTAAGCTTTTTCTGTATTAATTGATATACTTTAATTTCCTTTCACAAGCAATAGTAATTGAGCAAATATAATTATTTTTCATTCAGCACACATCATCAAAACAAAATACTCAACAATAAAGAATGTGATTGACTTGATTGATTAAACTTGTAGAATAATTTATATGTAAATCATATTAAACTACTAGTCAAAAGTATGAGCTTATTGAAATTGATTCATATTTTCAGTAAAATCATAAAAGTAAAAATTGTATGAGATTTGTGCATTATTGCATTTGTATAAATGAAATACATATATATTGTGCTTAAAATAAAAAGTGCTTACAAAGTGAAAATCTTTGATAGTTTATTGATCAGTTTGATCACGAGCCTCTTGTACTTGAGTAGATAGGTATGTAAGGATTGTTGTTCTGAAAAAGGACTCTTTAAATCTAGCAAACTAAGGTCCTGATCAGACTTGGGATTGTTGACTAAAAGCTCATTATACAAGTACATTAGAAAGCTTGTATATGATTCAAGCTTTTCAAACTAACTTTTAAAGAAAATTTATTTATATTTATTATTTTGAAAAAATAAAAGTTGTTTCATTAAATACAAATATCTTTGAATCGAATATAATTTTTACCAATATGACTATTGATTTTTTAAATCTAAACTAGTACTTTTGAAAGTCTTTATTTAAGATACATTTCTTTATTCTTCTTGTGTTAATCATATTAAGTTTAAAGTTATGTTTTGATTCATATATAGTTGGAGTTTATTCTAAAAATCATTCTTGATAAATTCAGGATAATAGAAGTTTCTGAAAAATTTAAAGTATAATTATAATTAACACCTATCTTATACAAGTATATTTTGTATGTTATTGAATATATTTGAAGTATATTTGTAGGGGGAGGAATAACAATATCTAAAATAGATTAATATCACTTAGAATATAAACCTTAGTTAATTTGAGTTTAGTCCTCTTAAAATCTTGAAGAAACAATTTAAAGGATGAACAAACTGTTTTAGGTATATAGTAAAAATATTAGAATAGTTTATAGTGTTCTCGAGATAATATTTTCAGTAAGTTACTTATAAATTGTAAGTTGTTTATGGAAGCTTTCTGTTGAAAACATTCGAAACACGCTTTTTAGTTAAGTATACTAATTAGACGTTATGTTATGTAAGGTAACGTATAAAATTCCTTTAGATAGTGTTTTTACTCATTAGGTTAGGTAACTCAACAAGTTATGCTTAAATTTTTGGGTACCTTGATTGAATAAAGTTTATTCAATATTAATTTAAAACCCAAACTCGACTAAAAGACTCGTTTAGTTATTGCTACAGAAACCCTATTTAAATACTTATTACACTAGAACTGAGGTTATCTTGTAACATCTTTCTAAAAATCTTTCTCGCTTGTTTGTTGCTCTTATAACCACCTATGATGATGTATTCAAAGTTCTACAAAGGGCATGGTAGAGGAAAAGGAAGAGGTAAAGGAAATGCAAGAGGAAAACAAATAGATAAAGATAAAGTTCCACGTTCATGGTTTAAAAAGATACTTCAAGTTGACAAAAGGTTAGCTAAAATATACAATGAATATTTCTTTTTTGAAGAAATTCTTGATGAAGTTTGGTTAGAACTTAAATATACTATTGAAAGTATACAATATATGGACATTAGAAGTAAATTTGACAGAGTATCATATGAAATGTGCTGAGATAGTATTTTTAGTATAATATGCACAATACTTGGAAAAAGGAATAGGTTCATCAAATAAAATTCCTCAAACACCTATAACTAGAACACGACTTACATCATTTGAGGAAGAGCATGATTCTGCTATACCTACTCCTTTATTTGCAAAGGAAAAATAGACAAATATTGTTGTAAATCAAGAAAAAGTTAAAGGTCTTCGAAATACATTAGTTATAGAAAGTGCCTTAGAAGAACTAAAAGTGAAAACTTTTTTGGAACAAATGCATAAGAAAGTAGGAATGATTCAAGAAGAAGAACATCTGACTTGTTACAAAAGGAAAAGAGTTAGAAAAATGAAATAAAAGGAAATTATTTCTCAGGAAACAAATCTAGTTGAAAAAGAAAAATTAGATGAGAATTTAATTCCAAAGGACAATGTATGTCTAGTGTTTATGTTGGAAAACTTATTTGATTTATTTTTATGCTTATATTAATAAGTTCTTTCAAAAGTAAACAAACAACTTTTCACACAAATTAGTTATTAAGTCCAATTTGTATTTTTAACTACAAGTGCACAGTGTATATTGTATTTGTGTGCAAGTACAGGTCGATCCCATAGAGATTGAGCAAGAATTATGTACTATTTTGATTTTTATATTAGAGTTTATATGTGTTCAGTTAAGCACTCTGTTGAGTTATGTTTAGGTTGTTTGATTTATTTTTATGCTTATATTAATAAATTCTTTTAGAAGTAAACAAACAACTTTTCACACAAATTAGATATTAAGTCTAATTTGTATTTTTAACTGCAAGTGCATAGTGTATATTGTATTTATGTGCAAGTACAGGTCGATCCCATAGAGATTGAGTAAGAATTGTATACTATTTCGATTTTTATATTAGAGTTTATATGTGTTCAGTAAAGCACTTCGTTGAGTTATAGTTAACTTAATGGACTTAGTTCGTGGAGTTATGGTTAACTCAACAGACTAACTTCGTGAACTTAAGTTAACTCCACAAGCTTACCTTTCTAGTTAAATATTGCTATTCACAAAGGAATTCAGCCATCCATTGGGTGGTTCCATAGAATGTAAATAACATCAATTAAACTTTATAATGTTAGTTAATTTGAGATTTGTCATTAAGTAACACTAACATTCAGCTATTTCAAACAGTAACCATTAAGATTTTTAGTATTTTGTACGAATCAATTTTAGTAAACAATAAAACTATTTTCTATTTTCTGAATCAAACAAACATAAAACATTGACATTACTAACAATGATAACATTAATCATGATACAAAACAAATAATACAACACTTTAATACAAAATGTAAACACAAATAATCAATTACTTTTGGTATTTCTATTTTGATATGTTCTTGAAGATGAGAGAAAGGTGAAATGTAAAAATCTCTATCGAGAGTAAGAACTTCTATCACTACATGCGACACGATTACATCACTGAAAACTTAATCACTTACAATCTTGCCTCCTCTCCCTATAGAATTGTGAACCAAGACTTGTAAGTTGATCTCCTTTTAGTATATTGGCATTAACTCAAAACCAAGGTTAAAAGCTTTACGATCTCTTGAGATATGAGTCAATACTTGGTGAAAACAACTTCCTTTCCTGTGATGTGATCACTCCTCATAGTGGTTTTTAGTCCTCATGTTTGGCTTAGAATCGACCCAACATCTAGAAAGTATCCTCATAGACCTCCGATGGTTGGTGATTTTAGTGGTGTTGTGGAGCTTTAGGGAATTTCTGATGCTTTTTGCAATTAGCATGGTCCTCCACACACACACTCCACAATTTTTCTCTTCTTTTATATTTCTTTTAGTAGTAACTACTACTTAAATGATCAATTGGATTTCTTTCATTCATATCAACAATGGCAATTTCTTCTTCATTTCACGAGTTAATTCCTGTGTGACATGTGCAATCGTGGTTTTCCTTCATATTGTATCTTCTTGTAACTCTTCTAGTTCTTGCACCTGCAAAACACATGATTGAACAAGAAAACTTACTTGTTCATTAGTCACTTTATAAAACTCGAACAATTATCCATTCATGCATATAAAAACTCAAACAGTTATCTAACTCTTCGATTTTTTCATTACTGAACACACATGAAAAGTACATGAAAACTTAAAACATTAAAACACACGTGTAGATAACTTAACTATATGAGTTTTTTAACATAACTCTTTGACTAAAATGAAATGTTAACTATCTGAAAGTTTATATTTTCTATTCTACATAACACTAACACAACACGTTACCTTAGTGTATGTGCAAGTAACTCAACACGTATAGTTATGCTAACTTAACGAGTTAAACATGTGTAGCTCACGCAACATAATAAAGCATTTAATTCAACACATGCATAATTCTAACTTAACGAGTAAAAGGATATTTCGGATACTTACAAACCATAACTATCTAATGTTCAAACACATTTTGGATAGTTACTACCTAACTTACCAAAAATCCACTGAAGTCATGTATTAAGGTTACAGCACGTGTACTCCAAGAAATAATAAAATATTCTTTAAGTGTTTAAATATAACTATCCACTACATGAAATGTAACTCTCTGAAATAATAGAAAATTCAGAACTTAAGAATTTCAAAGCCTGTAACTCACCGATAGTTCAAAAATATACTTAATTAACGCTAATTCCCTAAAATTACGTAGATTCTTTCATTAAGGCGTATAATAGTGCAATTATAACATAATAGCTTAATTCTAATATAATAAGCTAAATATTATGCAATTAACCATTATTTAACCCTTAATATTATGCACTTTTTCATTTTAAACACTTCCCCTATACTTAACTTTTGCTAGTCCCTTAGCAAACTACTAAGATCTAACTAGTTGGTCTTTCTAAAGTGATAGAACTAATTCTTCATTTTGTATCTTCAGAATACATAGATTAGATTAATGTAAAATATTCTGTATTAATTCAGTAATCTAATTTAACATTGTTTTCTTCTCTCCAACTTGCAAATATATTTAAAACGTATGTAAATTACATACAAAATATACTAGCATCACATAGGTGGTAATTATATTATCATTTTTTTCTTTTCAAACATCTGTTATCTTGAATTTCCCAATATGATTTCTAGAATAAATTTCAACTACATGCCAATCAAAACACAATTCAACTCAATATGATTAAAACAAGCAAAATAATGAATTGTATCTCAAATAAACAACTTCAAAAGTCTAATTCTAGATTCATACTTTAGTAATCATAGATAACAGAAAATATACTCGATTCAAAAGACATATGTATCTTCACAAAACACTTTTATCTTTTTAGAATAGTATATGAATATTTTTACTTTAAAAGTTAATTTGAAAAGTTTGAATCATCCAAGAGCTTTCTAGTATACCCATGTATCAAGCTTTTTGTCAACAATCCTAGATCTAATTAGGATCTTAGGTTGCTAGATTTAAAGTACTTTTTTAGATTAACAATTCTTACATACTTATCTGCTCAAGTACAAAAGGCTTGTGATCAAACAAATCAATAAACTCTCAAAGTTTTTCTCTGTTTTTCTTCTTTTTTCTTTTCAACACAATATATATATGTATTTCATTAATACAAATGCAATAAAACACAAATCTCATATAGTCCTACTTCTATAATTTATTGAAAACATGAATTCATATCAATAAGCTCATACTTTTTCTATAGTTTAATAAGATTTACACATAAATCATTCTACAAGTTTAATCAATCAAATTAAATGTATCCTTGATCATATATATTTCATTTAATCTAAAAATCAACATTTCAACTCTTTAAGAATTTCATATAATTTCTTGAGTCTTCTAATTTTTTTTTTTTAAATCATGAAACTGTTAAACACATAAAATTCAGTAAAAACATAAGATACTATATCTAGATTTGTATTAATAGTAAAATTATGTAGCATCTTATATAAGATTCTAAATATAATATTCAAGTAGTTACAATTCTTAAAAATTTTACAATTTCAATTGTCGAATAGTTATAGGAAATTTCGGTTAGTTTACAGCAAATTCATAAAACAAAATATTTTCAATTTTCATAGAAATTTGAAGCACAATCCTAATTCCTCTAATTAACAAGATTACTTGGATTTTAATCTAATTACCTCCCCCCCATACCTACATTTTGCATTGTCCTCGATGTAAAAGATTTTATAGTAAATACAGTAAATGTTAGTAGGCATAAATATTGTTTCGTTGACTTAGTACCTAACTCAACGGACTTAATTTGTTGAGTTAATGAATAACTCCACGAATTGTTTTTGAATCTAAATTTAGGATAAATAATCAACTACATACCTTGTTCTTTGTAACTCTTTCAATATCTTCCAACTTTTGATTCTAAAAAAACTTTTCATTCACAAATAAAAGCAAAATATATAACAAAATAACAGTTAACAACAAAACTTAAATTGTTAAATTAGTGTCTTGTGTGGAACCCAAACTCTTATGCCTTTGGTGGCACACAAGTAAGCTAGTTAGTTTCCCAAAATAGATACCAACAAACTAGATTGATATTTTTGTTTGTTTGTTTGTTTTTTTTTCTAAATATAAATGCAAAATACACACAACATTAAAATTACAAAATCACAATTTAAGAACATGATTGAAAGTAGTGACAAATGGAATAAACGTGTTAGTCGAAACAAAGTTTTAGACATAATTCTTCTTGCTATTAATTCTATTTGAATGCAATTTGCTCTCTTTTTTAACTTGTAAACTTGTAGTATGTTATCGATGCTAAATACAAGTATATTACCATTAATAAATTGAAATGTAGAAAGGGATCCTCTTTTGTTCCAAGATAATGTAGTTGTTTCTATTTCTACATATATTTCAATATATTCCTCTTCCCACTTCCATTCATTTAGGTCTTTCATAATCCATATTTGAAATTTCATTAGTTCATCTCACCATCTTACTAAACACAGTGTAGGGTCATCATATTCATTATACCATACTCCTAATTGAATTTTACCATGTTCTACAAATGGTGGTTCAGCTTATCATTAGGCATAGGCAATATTTTTATAAAGTTATTCATCATAACTATCTATGCTTACTATGTATAAATCAAATCTAAATGCAACTGATATATCCATGACTAAATATATATATCCATCAAGTATTACATGTATATTGTTAACTAATGCTTTTTGTCCTAGATATATCACAATATTTTCATTCCAAGATCTATTCAGAAAATTATACACACTTAAACATAAATCCTCATCCCAATTTCCTGTTGGTCTCCAGTAATACAATTTTTTAGAAATGGTCGAATTTTTATCAGAAAATGTTAAAGTTGACCCACAATTCTCAGTTAGTACTTCAAATCTATTAGGCCTTCCTATATTTCATTCTTCTTTAGTGATAGGATTTCTAATCAAAATATCGAGTAACAGAATAGCATACCTTGGTTTGGTTTTGTAAATAATCAATCATTCATCTATCCCCATAATATGATCTATTCCTTCTAATGTATTTGGTGAAATCTGAATCGTTTCTTCCATCTTCAGATATTCATAGCTGATTGAATTACGATTAAATGACTTCCATAAAAATCCATCTCTAATATTAGTCATCTTTGCAACTTGTAGTCCATGAAAATATTTTTCTCTAACACATTCTTTAATTTCTTTCAACACACTACACAATCTATACAGATCTTTAGCTGATAAGTTACTCAGTACTTCCCTTAGTGCATCTAGTGGTAATTTCATCAATTCCATCTATTGTGATTCTATATAACATAAACAAAATTTTAAATAGAGATAAAATTAACATAGCTACTTATATACCTTCGTGGAGTTAGGTCATAACTCAACGGACTAAGTTCATTGAGTTAAGTAATAACTCTATGATATTACTAACTATAATTAAACTTTCATTTTCTTTTCTTTTTATATTTTTCTACTTACTATATTATACATAGTTGCTAACAATTATACTACCTCATTCAGCTTCCCTCTCATAGGAGGTATCAATTTCATTAACAGTTCTATTCACAAGGTTAGGTATTGCTTGCATTGGCAATCCTCTAGTAGGTCTAACTTCTATTAATTCCTTCTATCTAGGTGGTATATTTTTATTCATATTTTGATTCTGAATGGTAGTATTTCCAAATACATAATCTAGACGATTGTTTAATTAGAGAAGTTAGAAAAGATAATTCAACAATTGAATAATGGTATAAGCAAATTGAACAAGGATATAACTCAATTAATTCTTCATAAATTATATTTTTGTCATTTATATTTTCTTCTCCCTAGAAATTGTTATTTCTCCAAGATAGGTTCAGGTGATTTCTCCAATTAGGGTTATAAGAATTTCCAAAGTTATCTTTCTGGTTTCTAGAATAAATAATATCTAAGTCATTAATATTTGCATTCTTTTCTGCTAATTTTTGATTTAATGATAACTCCTCTATTTTCTTTGTTAACTTAGTTAATTTAACTTCAAGCATAGTGCTTGAATCTATTTCATGCATTCCCCTTGGTAATATTTTTTTATCTGTAATAGCCTTAGTTGAGTTTTCCCACTGAGTAGTTCTTTTTGCAAAGTTTTCTAAATATGTCCATCATTCTTCACTAGACAGTTTTAAAAATCCATTCTAATAAGTATATTTTAATAAAGATTTAGTTGAAACATCTATACCTTCATAAATTATACCTATTAATTGTGTTTTACTCATTACATGATATGGACATTGAGTTAGTAAATCTTTAAATCGTTCAAAATATTTTCAAAATGATTCTCCCTATTTTTGACTACACATTAATATTTCCTTTTTCTTTTTAATTGTTTGATGTGTTGGATAATATGTTTCTAGAAAAATAGAGTAAAATTCAATCCATGTAAAAATTGAATCAAGCGATAGAGTATATAACCATCTCTTAGCTATGTCTTTTAAAGCAAAAAGAATATATTTAAGTTTAATAGCATCAATACTCATGCTCGGCATTTTCATCATTTGACAAACTTCATTAAATTCTCTAAGGAAATAATAGGCATCTTATCTTTCTAATCCATGAAAGTGTGGCAATTGACTAATATAATTAGATTTCAATTCAAACCTATCTTCCTCAAAGTTTGGCAATCAAATACATGAAGTTTCATCAACTAATTCAGGATATAGAATTTCCCTTAATGGTTTTTCTACTCGAGCAACCATATCTTTGTTCTCCTTTAAAGAAAGGTTAGCTACACCCTTAAGAATTTTGTTAAAGTCCAATTCAAAAAATATTTCAGTACGCCTCTGTGTTGAATAATCTTGTGTAGGTGTTATTACTAATCGTTTAGTGCTAGGAGAGCGAGTTCATGTGCTCATAAACTCTTAATCATAAAGTAATAATTGTAAATGATTAATTACATACCAACCTAAAGCTTTGTTCTAAGTAAATAATTGTTAACAGATGAAGTTGAATCAGCTACTTCTCCTTCCAATTCCCTAATGAATTTTCTTTTCTTTCCCTAAGTGCTGGTAACTAGTAAATAACATTCTGTTCTATATTTATAATGCACGTTCATAAGGCAAATAAATCTTGTTGCAAGAATGTGTCTTGTAACGTGTAGTATGGTTCTTATTTTTATTGATACGTGTTCCACTTCTAATTTCAAATTTTAGTAACTCCTAAACCTATAAAGTTTCGTTCGTAGCTAAAAGAATAACTATTATACTAACTCCACGAACTAACCTTGTTGAGTTACACATAACTCAACAAACTAGCCTCAATTACTATTCCTAACTCAACGAACTAATCTCGTTGAGTTATAGCTAACTCAACGAACTAGCTTCGTCTCTTATTTGCTAACTCCATGAACTAACTTCGTTGAGTTATAGATAACTCAATGGAGTGACCTTATATTTTAATATTAACCTTATGGAGTTAAAGTTAACTCCACGAACTAACCTCATTGAGTTAACATTTAGCAAATTTTCCTAAAAACTTACTTCTCATCTTAACTTCTATATATTTTTTTCTTCTCCTACATTTTATCAACTTAAATAAAGTTAAATACATTACATTAATGCAGTGTTCCAATTTAAACTCATTTAAATATGAACATTATATGCATATTTAACTTATAGTTCATTTCCTATTATGTAAAATTTAGAGTTTCTGCAATTTGTAAACATATTTTGGTGTTTCTTAAATAATCGTGCCTTTAAGCACATCTTTCATTCAATTCAATTTCTTTTAAAACAGTCCTATAATGCTTCAAACATATATATAGATTAGAATTTCAATATAGCTTTAAATCATTCATTCACAACATTAATTTAGAAGCATCTTGCTATTCAAACATTCATATATATAAATAGTTTACAATT